>JADBJO010018622.1:0-15395 GCA_016801955.1 Conus betulinus
ATCCCATCTTTGTTCTGTGGATCTTGCCTGCCACGGGAGTAGCGAAACGCTTTCCACATAGACACTGGAGATTCCCTTGGGTCCATGTTCATTAGTCCCGTTGGGCTTTGCGGTCCGTGATTTGGTGTTGTTAATTCTGTTTAAAGTACCAGATTAAGCAACACACACAGACACAGACACCACACCACACACCACACACACACACACACACACACACACACACACACACACACACATATATATATATATATATATATTATATATATATATATATATATATATATATTATATATATATATATTATATATTCACTCGCACACACGCACCACACACACACACACGCACGCACGCACGCACGCACGCACGCACATACACACACACACACAACACACACACACACACACATACACACACACACACACACACACACACACGCGCGCGCGCGCGCGCGCGCGCGCACGCACGGTAAGTGTGGGGGGGGGGGGTAGGTGTTTGTATTAATTTTATTGATGTGAAACGTGTGTACATATGTCGTGTTGTCAGCGCCTAGAACCTTTGGGAATGCGCTTTATATATATGCTATGTTAATACATCACCAACCTTGTTATTATCATTATTGTTATATTCTTTTATCATTATTATCAACATCTTTATTCTGACCTGACTTTTTATGTACTGCATGCAAAACTGCATTGTTTACGCTTGAACTGATGAACTTAAGCGCACCTGTGTCGGGGTGTGTGTGTGTGTGTGTGTGTGTGTGTGTGTGTGTGTGTGTGTGAACACATGTCAGTGCGAGTGTTTGAGTGTGTGTTGAGCGCAATGAGTTGACCTCAAGAATTGCGCCATACAAAATCTATACATTATTATTATTATTATTATTATTATTATTATTATTATTATTATTATTATTATTATAAGCCAAGCTGTAATCCTGTTCTTTAATTTCTTATCACATCAGATCATCCAAGCTGTAACCCTGTTTTTTTATCGTTGCCTTGCCTGGCAGTGTGTCTAGGGCGGTACATATGAGTCTCTCCAAAGGAAGGTTAAGCATTACTTTCATGCCAAGTGAGGCTTCCTATTTCACTCTCCACTTTTTGAAGTAGGTTCATGTCGTCAGTCAGTATCATGGCTTGTTGAGTTTTAAACTGGAAATACGCAAAGTATTCCAAAGAACGAAAAACAAACAAACAAACAAACACTGGCAGTAGCAAAAGACCCTCAAGATGCATAAAACAAAGCCCAGTTCTCCCTTCTCATGGAGCTACTCCTCGACTATGGAATCAACAGGACACTCACACCACGGATTGCAGCAGCACTTTAGGAGCGAACCGTCATCTTACGATTTAAAGACTGGACGTCTGAGCCTCTTATACTTTCTGTGGGATTACATCAAAGTTCTCCTCTTTCCACTTTTTTTTTATTCAATGTTTACAGTAAAGGCCTTGTATACCTCAATAGAAATTGCTTAAGTGTTGACTCTAGCAGGTGACGTTCTGATCTACAAAACATCAAAGAATACTCTACATAAACGAAAGCAATTCAGCAGCATTAGAGCAGAATTCTTCAGTGGTGACATGAAACTTGATCGTCCAATATCCCCACAAAAGACTAAATATTGGTCCGCATTATCAAAGGCGAGACATGAGGAAAATTTTCCGCATTATTTTCATTCAACAGAATACCACCGGATTAAAGTTACAACCTACTATAGAATGCGCATATTGAGAATATATTTCTTAAATGCTAAAAGGGCCTCTTATCAATATGTATAAGCATTAGGATATTTTTTTTCTGCCGTCTTAGTCTTGCATGAAAGATCTTGCAATAGGGCATAAAATGCGTTTCTTTGTATTACGAAGAGAAGCTGCACATCCCCGATAGTAATTCTTTCGTGTTGTATGTGAAGTTGTTTGACTCATGTTCAGTTTATAGTTCAGTATGGGCAGAGGTATGGGGACTAGACAAACAGCTATTCACTGTGAGACCGTTCATTGTCATGCCTTAAAAACTTCCTAACAGTAGATATTAGGACATAAAAATGACCTTTCATTTGGCGAAACTAACAGGTATCATTTAAATGCAAACTCAACTGTGAGACGTGTTTGCTATTGGTTTAGATTATTACACATGGGTCAGCGAGGAATCCCATGTAAAGCGTGTAATATGTTCACAGATCTTAAAAGTAAAGTAAATCGGGTGACTCAAGTGCGGATTTGCTGGTTTGGGTATTGGATTGGGTTTGTTAGGTAGAATCAGGTTGTTGGAAAATTAATTATTTTATTCGTACATTTCACCAATGGTTAAACGACTGCTGTTGGCAAAAATGGACTGAACATATTCAGACAGCAGAAGAAGATTTGAAATGTATGGGAACTTTTTAGTAATACAGCTTCTTTGAACCCCTATTAATCGCTGTATTTTAATCCACATTTGAAATATATAAAGATAGTCTTCAGGCCTGGAATCTCTGATTTAGTGGTACATAGATCTCGATACACAACCGTCAAGAGAAGTGTTTAAATTTGTCCAATGTGTAGGGAAGCAGAAGAAAACGAGACACATTTTGGTTTTGTTTTGCTGTTAAATATTCAGCCGTATTCGGGAAAGATTTATCAAACAAACGTATTGCATACAACCCTTTTTGTTCAAACTCAGTTTAAGTCTCATTACGTGCAGACATTTTGACTATGCCTGTATAAGGCATTTGAGTTTAGAGATATGGCGGTGTCTTAGGAATATGTCTCTTTTGTTTCTGTCCGTACTCTGCCTTTGTGTATGGTTATTGGTATTTTTGTTATGATATTTTTCTGTATGTGTTCTTGCTCAATTTGTGTGTGATGAATTATGTATGTGGTGTGCACACACTCTTTCATAACAGCCATAGTCCACTGTAAAATAAATCTACACAACTTTGACTCTAACTACGACTCTCTCTCTCTCTCTCTCTCTCTCTCTCTCTCTCTCTCTCTCTCTCTCTCTCTCTCTCTCTCTCTGAGAGTATGAACGCAAGCAAACTGCTAGAGTGTGTGGACGAGCACGCGCGCGCGCGCGTATGTGTGCGTGTGTGTATGTGTGTGTGCGTGTGTGTGTGTGTGTGTGTGTGTGTGTGTGTGTGTGTGTGTGTGTGTGTGTGTGTGTGTGTAAGTACATGCATAAGAACCAGCATATATACTTGTGTGTGTCTGGTATGTGTGTGTGTGTGTGTGTGTGTGTGTGTGGTGTGTGTGTGTGTGTGTGTGTGTGTGTGTGTGTACTCACGCATTAGAAATATTTATCACACACTTTGTTGACAATGCGTTTACTGACATCAGAGTATACTTGTCAAAATTCATTTGTGGCGCGGACGATCTATTTCATTCAGATAAACTATTCAGTATAAGACTTATTAAGATTTATGAGCTTTTCTTCAGCGTTACTGACTGTGCATGTTTGAATCGACAACATTAACATACCTCACTGTGACTTTCCTTGTTTCATAAAGCACGAAAATGGAATTCTTTACTGTTAAGCTGGCTGTGATTCGTGTGAAAACGTCGATGGATGAGGAAGCAGCAACAGCAGCAGTAGTGGTAGTAGTAGTAGTAGTAGTAGTAGTAGTTGTTGTTGTTGTTGTTGTTGTTGTTGTTGTTGTTGTTGTTGTTGTTGTTGTTGTAACAGCAGTAGTAGAAGTAGTAGTAGCAGCAGCAGCAGTAGCAGTAGTAGTAGTAGTAGTAGCAGCAGCGGCAGCAGCAGCAGCAGCAACAGCAGCAGTAGAAGTTATTTGTCGTCATAGTAATATTAATTATCGTAATAGTAGTTGTAGTAGCAATAGGTGAACAATTAATAATACCAGTAAAAAACGTAGAACTGACTTGCGATGTTACTAATATTGGGGATCAGCATGCAATACTGCGTGTGCGTGCGTGGGTGCGTGCGTGCGTGCGTGTGTGCGTGCGCGCGTATGTGTGTGTGTGTGTGTGTGTGTGTGTGTGTGTGTGTGTGTGTGTGTGTGTGTGCGTGCGTGCGCGCGTGCGCGCTTCGTGTATGTACAGCTGTTTTCCCGGATCACAACTTTTGCCGCCCTTGTCTTCTGGTTTAATGACAATATTTTGTCGTCTCAGCGACTCAAGTGCTTTCTGATCTTCCAATGCTAGTTTGTGTGACAGACAGGTTTGGTATTTATTCCGTATAGATGTCCTTTCTGCAAGTTTAAATGTAGAGTTCCTCATCACTGAATTTATCGAAGAGTGGTTGATGAAGAATTTGGGGTTTGGAAAAATGGATAAAATGTCAAATCTATATGGTGGTTGAAGCTAAATGTGAGTTTCTTTTCTTCTTTTTTTTTTATTCGCTCGGCCATCCTACGTAGTTTCCAATAAATCCCTCGGATTTTGATCTTACTATCCTTTCAATTTTCTATTTTGCTAATATCATTGCTGTTTTGTTGTTGCTGCTGTTTTATCATTATTGTATGTTATTATTGTCATTGTGTTGTTATTATTATTATTATTATTATTATTATTTTTCATTATTACTATTATCCTTATTACTATTATTTTTTATCATTATTATTATCATCATCATCATTATCTTTATTATTATTATTACTATTATTACCATTGTTGTTTTTGTTGCTGCTGTGATTTTTTTTTCAGTATAGCATCATTTGTCTATAAGAAAAAAAAATGGATACGTATTGACGAACATATCTAGAGTTCTAAGAATTATTCATACGCCTGTATACATCATATCATTTTAATTCTACTACCCAAAAGAGACGTGTGCGTGCGTTTGATGCAAAACATGCAGGATAAGTCAGTATACATACGCAAATAGTACAGGAAACGCAGATGGACACAGAGACAGACAGACGAACAGACAAGTGAAGAAACAAATATACGTATCATCGCAAGTGAAGATATCCTATTTTCATAAATAATCCACAAAAACTGCATTTATCATTATCAGTCACCCTGATTTCTTTAAAAAAAAAAAAAAAAAAAAACCTTTGTTCCTAAGGATCACGAATTATTCTCAGCTTAAACCACTTAAGTTTTCCATCTTCAATCTTATGTGCACAAAAGAGGCACAAATCCCAGTCGTGACCTTGTGAAAGTTTTATGCCCCATTTGTCACATCATGGAGCTTTCAGCTGATTGCCAATCAGTAGTTCGTTATAACTCGTTGAATCTTTATAAGTGGCCAACAATATATAACAAGATGAAGAAGTAATACACTTATTGTTTTCGATAGTAATGTCAACGTTCTTGATGAATTCAGTTATTGCTAACCTATAACCTGTATAAGTGATAAAATCAATTTTGACAACATGTCTTTCCTTAAAGTGTCTGTGGGAAAGGAACTGACCAATATCGTAAAAAAAAAAGCGAGATAATAGACGCTTTTGTTTTCAACCGTTTTAGGGGAAATGCATCTTTTCTGAACTTGAAAACGTTTGCTGTACACATGTGACTATTACTCCCCCCCCCCCCCCCCACTCCCCTTGCCCTCTCGGCATCCCCTCTCCCCACCCACCCCACCCACCCCCATTATTTCTCTTTTTAAGTTAAAGTCCTTTACGTAGCATGTATTGTGTATGATTGCTGTATGCTGCCCTTTGCTTCATCCCCATCCTAAAAATAACATGTACTGATGGTCTACAGATTTGATGACTTTTGTAATGGAAGGTGTGCCTATACAACACCTGACCAAAGCCATCAGTGTCGCCTGACTGTCTCCTTACATCACAATGCTTTGGCAATTAAGGTGCTTTATCTTCTTCGTCGGCATATCCTCACATCAAAGAAGCTGTAACGATGAACGCCTTACCATCACTTCTAGTCAAACGAGATCCTTGATATTTGTCCTGGTGTGGATTATCTCCTGAGTGAAAACAGTACGGATATCATATTCCTACAGGCCAATGCATCTGGTTGTGGAAGATACTCATTACCGTCTGCTGTTCACCCAGGTGTCATATATGGGGTGTGCGACCATGTCACTCCTTTCTGTGTACTGCATGTGCAAATACCCCAGGATAGATATGTGCGTGCTCGTATACAACGCCTGTCACATGACTGTGATTCCATGCACTGGAAAACTGAAGTATATATAAGAAGCGAGGGTAAAGAGTTTGAATTAGAATGTTATTTTCACGACATGGAAGACAGTTTTTATCGACTCACCTTCAAACAAAATGTGGATAGTACACATCGGGAAACCTATAATTGCAGTTACTATTGAGTCAATAAAACGCCCTGATTTTATTGTGAAAAAGATAACGGATGATTTCACATGCTTGATCATTCCATATGTGATAGGGTATGGTAGAATACAAATGCCTTATACTGACGATTTGAAAATAAATATGACGTACATCATAAGCTTTCAACAGACATCTTTTAGTACAGCAAAGTGTCCTTGCATAGGACTGAACTACTTACACCCAAATACAGCTCTCAAAAAGAATGAAAAAGTATGCCGTCTATATTGTGTATTACCTACCATTATCAACACTTCAAAGCTTCAAATTGAGTTTGCCTGTTTAACAGATCATAATGCTGGTATGATACTGTTCCTGTCTGTACTTCCTACGCAAAAAGGGGCTGTGAAGCTGTCCAGTGGTCTATTCAACTGTTCTGTGCCATGGTATTCTGATTTCCAACTTCACCTGCACTGTAACCAGCGCCCAGAATGTCACGACAGACGGGACGAAACAGGGGACTGTCCCTTCAGTAGTGAAGATTGCAAGGGGCTGGTGGCATCACGAAACAAGTGTTTCAAATTGATCCTATTCGATCGAAACATTCCCATTGCATTTTCTTACATTGAGTGCCACAAAGTGGGTGAAAAACTAGCGGATGTGAAATCCAAGAAGGAAAAGTTAAATTTCCGACGTGCACTCTCAAGCTATATCAGATTTAGAGCAGCCATTGGTCTAAGATCGGGTTGGCATTATGTGCCGTTTTCATATAGCAAATTCCGTACATGGTTTGACACTACTTTGATTTATAACATGAATCACTTCTATTTCCATCATGATTTTTTTACTTCAATGCGTTTTCATCCGTATGTTCCTTCAAGGAGTTTCCATACTGCCTATGCCACAGATTATGGGATTCATTTGCAGTTGCTGTATCCTGCTGATGCTTTTGGCGTAATGTGCGAACTAGAATTACAGTCAAATGGTGTCTTTCATTCACAAATAGTGTTGGCGCATGCAGGCTCTTCTGAATGTATGTGCATGCACACACGACAGCATTTGGCTATTTCCCCTACACGTATTGCTGCACACCAGTTTCTGTCGTGTGACGCCAAGAGTGACTGTATGAAAGAGATGGATTCAAAAAACCTATACATCGTTGAACGTTAGTTGTACGCAACTTGACGAAATGTCGTTTGATGGAAGACCATTCTCCTACACTCCATTTAGATGTGATGACGACATGACAACAGTGCATCACACTTTACTGTGTGACTTCAGACAGGATTGTCCAGATGGAAGTGATGAGTCATTCTGTGAATTTTCATGTGCTGGGTTTCAGTGCTTGAACGGTCAGTGTGTGTTACTCAGTCAACGCTGCAATCAATACACAGATTGTGTGGACGATTCTGATGAAGTTGGATGTTCTGATGATGCCAGCTACCATGCCCCGGTCAAAGAGGAAGACATTACACAACAGTTTTACGTTGATCTGGATGGAACAGGTTACTTCACTCAACAGCTGATGAACACTGAGGAGTTGTGTCCTCATGCTCATTACCAATGTTCCTCCGAGTGGCTGTACTGTCTGCCTATCTACACCAGATGCAATGGATTCAATGATTGTGTCTATGGAGAGGATGAGCATTTGTGTGAGGCATTTAGGTGCCCTGGTTTCTACCAGTGTCGGACTTCCATCATCTGTGTGCATGGAAATCATCTGTGTGATGGATGGGGTCAGTGTCCACAGCGTGATGATGAACTGATGTGTGGCACGAGCTGCCCAGAAGGATGTCAGTGCCAAGGTCATGTTTTCCTATGTTCACAACCATTCCTTTCTGGCCACTTTCCTCTGTTGAGATACGTTAACGCTACAGGCTCAAACATGTCTCTAATTGATTTTAAGACAAATATTCATCTTATTGCTTTGATTTTATCGCAATGTTTGATTAACAATATTTCACACGTTACACTTTTAAATCTGAGGTATCTCGATCTTGCTCAGAACAACATTAAAATCCTCAACATGGCTGTTTTCCTTCAGCTACCGAATCTAAGATTTCTTGCCATAGAAAACAATCCTCTCAGCAACATAACAGGTAAAACCACAAAGATAATTGTTTATTCACTTAGCTGGATGAACGTGTCAAAAACACATGTCAGTATTCTTAATAATATTGATATTATATCCATCTACTTTCCTCACATGGAAGGGGGTGTGAATACCTCATATTGTGGTGTTGAAACGCTTGATCGGACAACTTTGACAAATATGCCAGAAATTCGAGAACTGGATTTAAGGGGGAATACCCTTGACAATTTTCCACTGGATCTGTTGTTAAAGATCAGATAAATTGCAACGTATCTATTCATCGAACTACAGAATATGCTGCAAGAATGTACTTCCTAAACACTTGGATGAAGAAACTGCTTTGCCCCTATCATTGCATTTCCATCGTGCACATCACTTCTGCCGAATGAACTGTACAGAGTCTTCTTTCAGCTGATGCTGTGTCCGCTGTGGCAGGATGTGTAGCCTGCTTTCCAGTTTATTCCACAGTGAAGAGCATGACTGGAAGCAGTTTCATGATGGCTATTACCCATTTGCAGTTTGCTGATATCTGTATGGGATGCCACGTCATCGTTCTTGTGATAGCAGACTTCCTATATCATGGAAAATACATGCGGATAGAAAAAACATGGACTGACAGCGTAATGTGCAGACTGGCTGGCTTTCTTTTCCTTTTGTCTAGCTCAGTGTCACCAATGATTATCTGGCTCACCACTTTGTATCACGTTATCGTCTATTGTTTCTTTAATGATCTGTGGAGGTTCAACCAATGTTTAACAGCCATAGTTTGTACAGTAGTGTGGATCATTGGCGTGCTGTTGGCATCAGTTCCATTTCTCCCTGGACTGTCACACTGGGGCCTTCAGGGCCAGTCAGGTCTGTGTCGTCTGGCTTTAGTTGATCACTATCATTCACGGCAAAGATTCACATGGTTTACAGTTATTGTGGCAATTAATTTCATTATGTGTTTGATGATAGGAACTGGTCAAGGTATCATCTTCCGGCGAACATCAAAATACCGGGTAACACTCAAGCCCACACACCAGTTAGTGTATTCATCGGTCCATGTTAAAGAAAGGTGGCTGTCATAGATGCTTTTTGTTGGTTAGTATTCGGAGTGACTATGATGATAGTTTCTTGTGGTGTTGCTGATTTTGTTGAGATCCATGATACCATGGTTATATTCATGTTACCCTTAAACTCTGCTCTCAATCCATTTCTGTACATGTGGACCGTGCACACACAATGGCAACGTCACGAACAAGAAAAGAAATTACTACAAGTGTTAAAAGTACGTGCTAGAATAGGAAATCACAGCTGTTAATTTAATGAACACACAGATACGTGGGCAACATTTAGAGACGTGTAAGAATGTGTATGCTTGTATGGTTGAATATAAATATTTCTTTTATTTTCTTCACACATGTACACATATTTGCATTTTCGGTAAGCTAATTCAGATGTATGACTACACTGTCCATTGTAAAATAACGCCAAGAAAGGCAAGCTGTTCTGCAGGTCAGCTTGATGTCTTCTCCTGTCTGACGTCGGAAAACAGAAAGCCTTGAAATATCTTTAGCTATAATACTTTATTTTACACATCTTTTCTTGTCAGGGAATGTTAGGGGAACACCATCCTCGACTTCGATCCTCGTGACTGCGGCTTTTGTATTGTTTGCAATCGTTTCAAGAGTGAGTTTGAAGTAAAACGTATCTGTTCTTCACGCCGTCTGTCAGAGATCCAGAGTAAGAATGCCGGCGGCTCCACCTTCCAGCCGAAGAACTTTCCTTTCTTTGGTGGGGTCGTCGTTCTAAACGATTTCTTTTCTGACTTCTAGTCATGCTAAACAACATTTATCTTGGCCATGTCAATGATGAAATACAGTTCACGTTGAAAGAAACTGAGTTAGAAACTGAACGGTTTAAACTTCCCCCTTGTTTTTCATCTTTGTGCCTTCTAATTACTAGAAATATAAAACTCTCTCTCACACACACACACACACACACACACAACAGGAGCAGCAACAGCAGCAGTTAAGAAGCTATAACGTCGTAAGTATGCAGGCGTTGACAACATCCCTGCAGAACTCTTTATGCAGGATGGAGAGGCACTGGTTGATTTATTACCCACCATCAGCAATAACATTTGGACGCTAAATAAAAGCACGCACCATGGACTCAAGTATTCATGGTCACCTGTCCCATGAGAAGAAACCCCCAACACTAAAACAGTCACAGGATTCATCAACCGTGCCGGCAAATGAATTCTCAGACTGCATTCTATAGCATATACTGTCATTACTGAAGAACAAGCTGGAATCTGCAAAGGCAAAAAACACAATCCAACAGATCTTGGACCTGCGTAATGTTTGTTGGATACTGCAAAGGCCAAAAATACAATTACATAGGTTTAACACCTGTGCAATGTTTGGAAGAAATATAAAAACGCCTCTAGCATTACAAGGATTTCTTGTACGTCTTCGTCACTTCAAGGATGTTTTTGAAATGTCAGACAGGCAGCATTATGGGTCATAGTGATGAAATCTAACTCCAGACAAAAGTTAATGAACACTTCCCAGCAACTATCCTCAGAATCACCCATGTGTTCACACAGGATGGTATTGGAATGCTGTTTCTACGCATCAGTTATAGTATGCCACGGCTGTCTTCTGTCTCCCACACTTTTCCAAACATTCCTGGTACTCATGAAAAGACTGGTGCATGTTGGCACAGTCGGCATTCAAGAACCTTCGCTTTGTCAGTGACATCTCCTGCCTGGCATGTTGTGAGCAAGAATTGCAGAGCATGTTAAAAGACTGGATGATGCGTTAAAAAGATTAAAAATTGAAATCAGCGCTGAGAAACCGAATTGATGGCCAGCCACAACACAACTATGACAACTGGTGTTACTGGTGATGGACAAAAGTTATGAATTGTTCAACAGTTTACTTACCATCGACTGACTAATGACATTTCCGTTGGGAAATTGCATCCTCATCCACCTGTTCTGGAGCTTGGTTTGCCAGATTTTTAGTCGAGGCTGACTCCTCTAGATCCGTCGTGTTTAGCCTGGGGGCTCGTGCTGCCCAGTTACCGTGGGTCACCTCTGGGAGGAGGTGGTTGGAAACCACGCATGATCGGTCTTGAAGTGAAAGAGGCTATGCCGAGCCAGGGGACTAACACTGCAAGGATGCCCCGCTGATGTCAGTACCTGTGCAGGCAACAACTACATACAGCACCACAAGCAAGCACAGCAAAGGAAAGCAGAGCAAGCAAGCGTGGACAACATGCAGCCATCACCACAACACAAAGCAAAGAGACAAGGCCGAGCGTGGCACAAGGGGAAGAATCCTATAGATATCTCCACTGGCTGTACCACCATCACTTTTCACTTCCTGGGATTTTTCATCCCTGCGACATCCACGACTTGCCATCACTAGCGATGGGGAATTCAAACCAGAAATCCTCTCAGGGGCTGCAGCAAAGACAGCATCAGCACAGTCAAGACTGAAGCCTCTACAGAAGGACGGAAAACATGTCAGTGAAATACAAGATTATTAGAGAGAGAGAGAGAGAGAGAGAGAGAGAGAGAGAGAGGAGGGAGGGAGAGAGATTTGGTTTGCTGAATACACCGACTGATGAATAGATATAGGTTGGTAGAAAAATACATAGATAGATAGATAGATAGATAGATAGATAGATAGATAGATAGATAGATAGATAGATAGATAGATAGACAGACAGACAGACAGATAATTCATTAGACAGATAGATAATAGACAGACAGACAGATAGACAGGGGCTTTTTTTTTTTTTTTTTTTTTTTTTTTTTTTTTTTTTTTTTTTTTTTTTTGCTATCCCAACTTCTGCGCCATCTCAGAGGCAGTGCACCCACGACGCTCATTCCGACACCCCGTCCACAGCCACAGCCCGGTCAGCCCCCGCCGCAGGCCTGGCACCGGCAATCCACAGGGAGCGGTCAATGTCGAGTCGTCAAGAAAAAACCCACCGGAGGAGACACTGCACTGCTTGCCGAGTCACTTCGGTGGTGTTCAGTGCGCCTGTTCTGATCTAACATACGCAGGACACCACCTACTAAGCCCCCCTACTGACGACAATAATTGCTTAGTCGCGGAGCCGACATGAGTGAGCTCTCCCTCCGGAGGCGCCACCACGTCCGTCCAACGACAGCCCCCATGGACTCGCCGATACCGGTGACCCCGACGGAACCAAACCAAGGCCACAGACGTGGAGAGGACATCGAAATTGAGGTCACCATGAGAGCAGGGCATGAAGGGCCACAGAAATTTGAGACATTTTTTTTTAATGCTGATCGATGAGAATGAGGATGATTAAGATGATGCTACGGATTTCCATTTCGGTCTGAGACTACATGACAGGGCTGTACTCTACGCTTCCTTTCATAATATATCCCGGCGTCAACCAGGCCCGAGAGATACAGGCACCTGCAGTGTTGGTCAGGAAATTTGAGCAACACTCTCAGAAACGCATCCATTAAGTGGATGAAACTCGACTGTGTGGTCCCAGTCTTCCCAACTGAGTCCGCAGCAAACTCAACTCTGGGTAGGAGCCGGTCGTGGCAGAAAAACCCACATGCCTCTGATGGGATTCGAACCCACGACCTCCCAGCCGTGAGTCCGCGACACTAACCACCTCGCCACGGCGGCTAGTCATCCACGATCAATGTTGACAATATGAAATGTGTTAATGATGTCAATTGTTATCATAAACTGTTAATCAATCTGAATGATCGGTGGTGAATAAATGGTAATTATCAGGTAACACACTTCAGGATGTTGAAGTGTCGTCTCCATCCACATTATACGCGTGGATACTTCTGTAAATCAGATGCTGACGTAAGTGATAAAATTGTTCTGATGAAACCAGGATATTGGAAAACAGCAAACAGTTCTTTAACATCTCCTGAAGGGTGCACAGCAAACAATTATCAAAAGCCGACATCTAGATATCAACAAGGATAATAAGAGTGTTATAATCAGTCAGGTGACCAACAATAGAGGGGCTGGCTAGAGCATTTGCCTGCAGAGAGTTGATGGTCTTGAGGTCGAACCATTCAAAGGGTCGGACTTATTTTTTGCTTCAAAACCACTCTGTGTCCGTCCTGCAGTAAAGCTGTACCTGATTCGGCTCAGAGAAGTTTAGAGGCAGCGGAAGGAGATGGATGGATTCAGCTTTCATCATTCAATGCCCTGCATATGATGAACCACCTGACACTTCATGGCCCATATGCCAATGGAACTTTTACCCATAGCAATGTGTAGTCCACAAATATGTTCCAGTGTTACCGTGGACAATAAAATCAAATCAAATGACCATTAGTTTGCAGCACAGTTGTCATGCACGTCCAGAATATGGACGTGGACAACATAACAACTTCAGGCAACCAACAATCCATAGCATGGTTCCAAACATGTCCCCTATGTTACACAGACAATTGTCCGCAAAACACCCAGAGAGGTTTAAACTGTCCAGCCCATCAATCAGCTCTGTGACAACATGATGCAAACAAGTCAAAATGCGTCAAATGTGATATTTACGAATATCCACGAATACCGACGATATCTTGTGTTTTCAAAAGAGTCAAAGACTCACACATTTCTGAAGTCAATAACTGAATAAATAACAACAGTATTTTCAAGCCGATTTGTGACAACGCCAACGTTAGAACATGTTGTTAGAACAAACTTCAGAGAACAGTTGAGGGAGGAAGACAAAAGGGAAGACCAAAAAAAAAAAAAAACAAAACAAGAAAAAAAGATAAACACTATGGGTTAACAACATTGCAGATTGTAAAAGTGACTACAAGCAGAACTCCGGATCTTTGCACACATTCGATAAAACTGGACGGATCTGATAACATGTTCTTCAGTGCGACGCAGATTCATTGTCTTTCGTCCACAAATCCTCTGTACCATCAGTAACGAGCATAACCTGACAAACCCGATCCAGGTTAGGGAGGCATCCCAGTATTCTGCAGTCTCTGTACGCGTGGAAGCAAAGGAAAGCGAGAGAGTTCACACCCTCCCTCCCCCTCTCCAACGTACAACTGGTTTCCAAGTTCTGCAAAACAGAGATAGGGTCTGAAAGACATGCACATGTATGAAAAGAGTAGTATCAGTGACGGAGAATCCATCTGAGGTGTCACAGAGAAAGGCAGCTTTGGGAATGTGTGTGTGTGTGTGTGTGTGTGTTGTGTGTGTGTGTGTGTGTGTGTGTGTGTGTGTGTGTGTGTGTGTGTGTGTTAGTGTGTGTGTTAGTGTGTTAGTGTGTGCGTGTGTGTGTGTGTGTGTGTGTGTGTGTGGTGTGTGTGTGTGTGTGTGTGTGTGTGTACGTGTGCGCGCGCGCGCGCGTGCATGTGTGTGCGTGCATGTGTGTGTGCCTGCATGTGTGTGTGTGTGTGTGTGTGTGTGTGTGTGTGTGTGTGTGTGTGTGTGTGTGTGTGTGTATGTGTGCGTGTGTGTGTTTGTGTGTGTGTGCGTGTGTGTGGTGTGTGTGTGTGTGTGTGTGTGTGTGTGTGTGTGTGTGTGTGTGTGTGTGTGTGTGTGCGCGCGCGCGCACTGTATATATGTTTTATACATTTTGTTCATGAAACCCACTCTGGTATTGACTTCAAACATGATTTAGTGTTTGTAGGACTGAAAGAGAAGACGAGAAAACCCCAGCAAAGGATGTGGTAACAGTTGACTACATGGTGATTTATAAATCATCTGACTGCAAGTCAAGCAAATGATCTGGCCAGTTCACCAGGGCAAACATACGGTGGGAACATGTGGTGAGTTTGCGCAATTCCTGGACGGTCTGATATTTGTTCCAGACATCCACACCATCCAGTAAATCCTGCCTCCATGCCCTTGATGTCAACGCTGTTCCAGACCATGTTTTGTGGGCTCGTGTCGTTCAAACGTCGTTGCAGGGGCTCCATGTGGCACAGTGTCTCCTCTGGCAGTGCTAACAACATGCACACTCTCTTAAGCGCTTGGTTGTTGTTGTTGTTGTCTTCAATTTAACGTCTTTCCACATTAAGTGATATTAGACGAAGGGAAAGGATTTGGAGAGGGGTAGCATGAGGAGGAAGCGGGTGGTTGGGTTATCTTG
>JADBJO010018622.1:16745-34951 GCA_016801955.1 Conus betulinus
TTGAGTCACTCATTGCTACCCTTAAACATAGCCATGACTGCGCGACTAAGCGAAAATCTACTATGTTTCATGCATGAAGCGGTACATAACGCACTGCCCCCACGCGTGCGCCCTCCCGCCTCTGCTTTTCCTTCCTCCTGTGGTTCCAGTTGCATGGCTTGATATCAACTAAACTGCTGCAGCCTCGCCGTCTCACCGGTCCCCCACACGTATAGTACAACTGGTGTGTAGGAAGGTAAGAGACACAGCAAGGGGCAAATTATATGTGTAACGATTGTGTGGGAAGAGCGGGTGAAAGGGTAGGTACCAATGTGACAGTACTATAAGTAATAGGGTATCGTGTGTGGTGCACGGTGAAAACAGTAACATGCACGTGGATGTAGCGCTGTGAGTAATATAGTATCTGCGGGAGTGGCGTTACAGATGCTATTTGTAGCACGCAGTGGGTTGTACACCATGAATAAGTGTTGCAAAACGTGATATCTGGTCGGTGGTACTGCCCTGGGGGGTTAGTCGTGATGGCCTTGATACATTCAGTACCAAAGAAGTAAGTCCAGGGAGAGAACGTGAATTGAAGTTTCATATCAATAATTTCAAACGGGGACTTAGCAATCTCCACGTGGCTGGCGCGTACAGGACTGAAGGCCTCGGTCTGTGAAGATTACACAACTCCGGCATTGCTTCAGAGGACCGGGCGTAAATTAATGAAATTGTTATTGAGAAAGATACTATGAAAAAAAAAAAAAACAGAGGAAAGACTCAGCACAACAACGCCGTGCGTGTTCTGACATGAACAAGTCTTGGTTGGTGGATGAGGGTCAGTCTGTGTTGAAAGGACAGTTATACCCACGAAGAATAAAATCACAGATGGTACAGCAAGGTTAAAAAAACCAAAAATTTTGAGATAAGGGGGACAAACAACAATTACACGTCAATCGTCCGATTTTCTTTAGTTGGCCGTTTATTATACAAGAGGGATGGGTCGTTAGTACTCCGTATGCTGTCTTCAAATGGTTTCATTTGGACTCCTTGTTTTAACCCCACCACCAGATTAAGGACAGCGGATTAAGTGCCTCCTGCTGTCCCACCTTTACCCGGAATCTGGGGAACACGGCCTCGCCATAGGACATGAAGTATCGAATGCAGCGAGACCTGCCGCGTGCACGATGATTATTCAGATATAATTCGAGGATGAGTTGGTTTCAGTAATACCGGAAAAGCTGTAACACGGTACAACCAACCAGTACAGTAAGCTTGAATGACATTGTGGTGCTGCAGCTCACACTTTACGCCACATAGGCTGTATCGCCGACGTTCTCTATGACCTGAAGATAAGAGGATCGGGTGAGGTGTAAGGCTGGACCCTGAATCTTTGTGGAAATCACATGGTCGGGTTTCATGCAATCTTCGCTGTGCGAACTGGTAGTGTTCGTACCTTGTAATACGAAAATTAAAATCAGCATGAGTGCTGGTAGGCAGATTTAATTCCGTCAAACTTTCATCTTGTCTTCGTTGCTTGGAGGATAAGGTCCTAGGAATTACGAATGGGTAAGTCCTGTCCACACTGGTCAAGCCTATCCATAGCGATGAGACAACTTGCTTTGTGTCTTTAATAATGATGCGCAGTTTTCAGTAATCTTGTCCCCACGGCACGGCGTACTCAGGTCATCGTAAAATGGGTAGGGCCCAATAATTTCTTCACCCGCGAATCGGATGTTACACAGAAAATTATTCGCATCGAGTATGAATATTTGATTAGAGGGCACTTTTCACATAGTTGTAAGGCCGTATATTAGGTAGAATATCACTCCCTGATAATTTGTGCCATGGAAAAGAATGGCGGTCGCAAGATGTAACCCAGTGATGTTTGTTTCATAAGACGAGCGGGTCCATTTGCAACATTATGGAAATAATAGATGAATCCTATATAGCGAACCTATGGGTTAACTCGGCTAAGAGCAGCTCTAAGCGCTTTGACAGTACCCACACTCTGTTTACCAACGGTGCTGCGTTACCTGGTAGGGGGTTAAAAACCGAAACTAGATGTGTGCCAGCTGGCGCTGTTCATCGGAGTGCGTTAAATCCCGGGGTTGTCCATGCCAGAAAGGTCAGTATCGTTCAATAGGTCGGATCAGCTCATGTTATCCTACTTCCAATTCATATCATTTCCAGTTTCGTCTTCAAGTGTGCGAGTGCATGAGGGGTGGGTAGCGTGGTACATCCAAATACCACACGGGCCAAACTTAGCCTCGCTATGTTTGTTATGAGGATGTTTCATTGTGCAAGATCATGGTGGGCTTGTTCCCAGCCCGGTGAACGTCTTTGTAGTAGTCTCATGGCGAGGGACTTGTCTGGGAAACTGGGTCAGAAAAAGTGTTAACTCGAGGAAAATCCCCATGTGACCGACAGCCCCGGACTGAGAGGTTCGAAACCCGCACCCCCCAGTATCACAAAATTGACGAGTCAGGCGCTCTACCACCTAGACTATGAAAATCCTGGCATCAGGCGGTCGGGAGTTTATCTGGCTCTTTCAGATCAGACACCCTTTCCAGTTGCGTATGTTTTGTTGACGGGTTACTGTTGGTGCACACGTCCGCACCACTGAATTTAATAAACTGAAGTCAAAAGCAGCGACTCCGTTGTACAAAATCTTGTTCTATGTGACTCGCGACGGTGAGCCGTCAGATTATTGGTTTTGTATGAAGCTGTGAATTAGTTAAAAAAGGGAAAAAAAGAGAAAAGAAAAAAAAAAGAAAATGTTAAAGGTTGGTCTAGTCAAACCTGGCGTTCCGGCGAATTGATAAAAAGCTCCGGTCCTGCGTAAAAACTTGTAAATCCATTAGCTAGTGTTTTTGTTGTGGACTCGGGAGATGTTAGGATCATGGATGCTATTCTCATTACATTTGCTTTGGTGAGATTACGTCTTACCCGACTTGAATAGCTGTCGGCGAACTGTCATCCCATAACGTTGCTATAGGCTGTAACTTATCTCCATATGATATGCTATAGGGCTAACAGGTCACAAATCACCTAAATGTGCGTATAGAGCTACTTCACCGTATGTCTATCAGTGCTATGAAAACTTTCATCTATAACGTAGCTATAGGCTTCACTTGCAACATCCATAGTAAGCAACATAGGGCTGACAATGTCATCGTAAATGTGCTATAGCTATGAACGTTCATCCGTAATGGCTATAGGCGGAAACTGTCTCCAGCACGTGCCAAGGCTGATGTCATCCCATAACGTGCCATAGGCTGACTGGTCACATCCGTAATGGCTTATAAAAGGCTGGGAACTGATCATCCTACGTTGCATAGACTTAAAAAACGGTCATCCGTAATGTGCTATAACGACTGTCATCCCTAACCGTGCCTAAGCTGACTGTATGCCATAACGTTACCATAAGGCTGACACTGTCAATCCGTAAATAGTGATGTAGGCTACGTCATCCATAACAAAAGTGCCATAGGCTGCACTGTCATCCATAGTGTGCTATATGCTGAACTGTCATCCATAAATAGTGGCTATAGGCTGAACTGTCCCATTCATAGTATGGCATAGTCTGACTGTCAATCGTAATGTGCTATATGCGGCACTGTCCCATATGGTGCGTCTGTAGGTGTGGTTTTGATCAGATTTTTCTGACCAACGCCGTGCAGGTTGTGTGATCCCTCCAGCACTGGTTTTTGTGTATTGAGAGATATTCAGGTGATATACTACGAAATTAAGCGCAGAGTATAGTTTGTCGTTGTAGTGCTCTGGCCAGCTCCATACCATCAGCTTGGTCATCGTCATCCTGATTTTATATATAATCTTCTACAAGAAAGTTTGTATTTTGAACACCATGTTCAGAATGCCCTTCTCCGTCCCCAAAGTAGCTCATTATGTAGCATATGTTTTAGTGGGAGTGAAATTATGTTTCTGGGAATCCCACCTCCACCCCGGGTCCATCCTTTTCTCCTTCCTTTGCAATGTAACATTAATAACACAAACAAACGAAACCATTAAAATGACCCAGAACTGATATAATCCCATACCGACTGAAAAAAAAACGACACTGTATGTATGTGTGTTGGTGTGTGTTTTGTAAGTGTGTGTTATGTGTGGTTTGTTGTGTGGGTGTGTGCGTGCGTGCGTGCGTGCGTGCGTGCGTGCGTAACTTGTGTGTGTGTGTATTTGTGCATACGCCGCGCGTTCGCGCGCGGAGCGCGCGTGTGTGTATGCTTGCTATGCGTTTGTTGTGTGTGTGTGTGTGTGTGTGTGTGTGGTTGTGTGTGTGTGTGCGTGTGTGTGTGTAGTGTGCGTGCGGGCGTGTGTGTGTTGTGTGGTGGTGTGTGTGTGTGTGTGTGTGTGTGTGCAGGGTTCGTGTACAGGTTTCTGTCGTGAACGCCCATTCCTGCCGCTGTGCCGCATAACGTACGCGGCTGTACCTGCTAGCAGGCCCCGATCCTCATCACGGTCGTCCCTCAACAGCTCCCTATACCACCGTCTACAATGCAGTTTCCAGAGTCTGGTGGGTGTGCTACTGTGCGCGCGCGCGAACAACACAACATAGCTATGCACATACACACAAAACACACACCACACACGGATCACACCACACACCACACACACACGCATAAGGTGCGGACGCGAAACAACAACACACGAACACACACAACACGGACACACCACGCACAGACCGCTCGGCGGCGTCGCTGACGTCACACAACACAGCACAGCACTCAACGTACACTCCGCACGCTTTACAACACAACGAAACACACACACACACACACGAACGAAAATACGGAGAACACGCACGAACCACACACACGACGACAATACTTCAGACACACACCCACACACTCACACGCGACACAGGCCACACACACACCACACACACCCACAAACTCACCTGCCATTGGTGGTCCGTTTTGAGACACGTATCCAACCGGAGCCGACTTAACGTGGCTACCGTTATTGGATATGAATTGAAACATGGTTGTGGCTATCAGCCCGAACTTCACCACCAGTGGAACCCATGGGTTCTAGCCGCCGGGCGAAAGAGGTGAAGAAATCTCTGGGCCCCAAAATAAAGAGTAAGAAAAGATGACTGAGTAAAGGGATACAATTTTCATCTGTGCAGGAAAGTATACAAGCGCGCAGGGTAGGCGATCCCTCTCTTTTCGCGTGCTGTTCTAACCGAATTGTTATCGTGAATTATAGGTGACATTCACTTGTTTTTTATTATCATAATGTGTGGTTCTGTGAAGGTCGTTTCCCAGGGTCGTTATTGTCCTCGCTCTCTTCATCATCATTGTTAGTTGTGTCCTCATATGATCTGTCTTGCATAACCTCAGCTGGCTGTATATTGTTGATGGTGTGCTCTGGTTCAGATGTAAGATACAAGTTCGTTCCTGAGTATTGTACATCAGTTGACTGGTTTTTTCTTCTTCATAATCCCCTCTCCACAGCCACAACACACACACACACACACACACACCCCAACACACACACACACACACACTCTCTCTCTCTCTCACACACCACCACACACCACACACACACACACACATTGCCGTCATTTCATTGTCTTCATCCTCGTTAGCGCAACATCGTGCCCCATCAAGATTCTAGAGCTTCCTTATTGGTAATATAAATGTGGGACGTGGTAATTTACACTGATGTGCGTGTTTTGTTTCCTGTATGCACGTTTCCTTCTGCCTGGATTTCTTTCTCTCCTTCTTCCATCTCCCCCATTATCATCATGGTAATTGTTTTTTCTCTCTAAATTTTTATCCTCTTAACCAGCAGCTGCTGGCAATTGTGGTGTCCTTTTGCGCGTGTACACGTTTGTCTCCGTATGCCTGATTTTCTTCGTCGTCATCTCGATCGTCACTGTCGTCGTCATTAACTTCATCATAACCTGTACATGACCCTCATATATTTCACCCTGTCTAAAGCGTTGTGTTGACGATAGAAGGCTACAAATAAGAGCCGAGCAGATTAACTATCCGTCGCAACCGATCTGAAACCTGAAGCTCTCAGATACGTTCAGATATCTTTTGGCAAGAGAACTGGAACGCGGAGATGAATCACAAAGTTTTTCAATCCATACAAACCTTAGAGATTTTTACCATGTGCCAATGTGTGGGCCGTAAAGAAGGAACAATTTTTCTGCCGATCGCACACAAGCCATTCCTTTTACACTCACTTGTGTGTGTGTGTGGTGTGTTGTGTGTGTGTGGCGTGTGTGTTAAATGTGGAAGATGCTCCGTGGTGGCGGTGCTTTGCCAATCCATGTGATGTATTTCTTGCCATGAACAACGTGTTCATACAGCGTGTTGGGAATCAACACGAACATCTTACAGCACACTCCATGAAAAGATTGTGCAGAGATGTGATTGTGCAGAGATGTCTCGCCTGATGTGATTTTTCAGTTCCTGAAAGAGAAACGTTTTCATGTAGACACGTCTGGGGACACAGCGTTTCTCCCGCCACTCAATATGGTATCAGAATCACCACAGAAAGACTTGCTCACTCTGTCGGACTTCCCCTCTGCTATGGAGTTTTCACACAGGATTTTACGAAATAAAGATTTGTAAGCAGATGTAGCGTCTTTTTCTTTTCTCTTTGTTTCTTACTGTTTTGATAACCTGTTTTTCACAAGAAAGGGAATTTTACATTACATGGGAACAGTACAACAGTAATTAAAGAACAGGAAGGATAACTCTTGCTCCCTTGATGAAATAAATAGACGCCCTTAACTCCAAACGAATGCTGCTTACAACAGCGAATCGCCCGGCAGAAATGACAAGAGAGAGCACACAGAACAGACGTGTCTCTAGAGGATGTCTCATCGTTTGTTCTGTGTGTGCACTGCTGGGCGATTGGGTGTTGTAAGCAGTATTCGTTTGGCGTTACGGGCGTCAATTTATTTCACCGATGGAGCTAGAGTTACCCTTCTTGTTCTTTGATCACTATTTTGATAAGCTGAGTACATCTGTTTAGACATTATCTTCGACGAGATGACAGCCATGGTATGGAGTCGGCTGGGCTATAGGCAGCATGAACTGGGAACGGCTAGTTTTGTTTGTTTGTTTGTTTGCATCATCATCGTTGTTATTAATCTGCCCATGTTCCGGAAGCATTTTGCGCTGTGCACCAGCTGCGTTGACGATGGCTATGCAAGTGAGTCATCTTCACACTGCCTGGATTTGTTTTTGGTTTTTGTTTTTTGTCATTACCTTCCTCCTCCTCCTCCTCCTCCTCCTCCTCCTCCCTCCTCACCGTCTTCATCATCATCATCATCATCATCATCATCATCGTCGTCGTCGTCGTCGTCGTCGTCGGTCGTCGTCGTCATCATCATCATCATCATCATCATCATCATCATCATCATCATCATCGTTGTCATCGTCTTCTCTCATCCTGTGCATCGTCGTGCTTCACTTCATTTGTGTTCTTGCCCACTTTACCAGCAGTGTTGATGGCGAGCTGTTGTCTGTGCAGGTGTACGCGTTTGTCTCCAATGTGGTCTGTGGGTTACGGCCTCGCCTTCTTCTCATCACACTCGTGGAGAGCCCCTTCACCAGCCTCGAAGCCGTCCTGCGCTCTCGCGCTTTGGATGAGTGAGTCACACGTGACCTTTGCGAAGCTCCCTGCGCACGTGTTCAACCAGCACGTGACGATACTGAGGGTATTCCGGACTGCACACGTTCTTTGGCGAAGAAGGCACATAAACTTTTTGGGGGGTTGTTTTTGTGCGGTAAAACAGAGTCAATGAAGACTTTCGCGCGTGCCCTGTGGTGACCACATGACTAGGAAAGTGTTCTGCGCATGTGCGTCAATGAACAAGTGGTAAAGAGGCTGACTTGCGCTTCCGCTCACAACTCCCCCCCACCCCACCCCCGAGCCCCTCTCGAGGATGCTTTGTGAATAAGCATTTCGGCTGACCACGTGACTCAAAAGTCATCCCTGTTGTGGGATCGGCCGGCGGCGGGATTGTTAAGAGAATTCTTCAAGAAGCTGCCCGGATGCCTGCTTGCAGAGATCCGTCAAAGAGTTGTAGCCCTTGAAGGAAGTGATGAGCAAGCTCGCTGATCTGTTGAAGTGCTCAAGTGTCCGTGAGTCCGATGCACGCGCGATTTTTCATAAACATTTTTTTTTAAATCTAGTTTTTGTTTGCTTGTGTTCAAACTTTTTTTTTTGTTGTTTGTTGTTTGTTTTTCTTTTTTTTTTTGCATCCACCGTTTGTATTTTTATTTGGCTGCTTTGGTTTTCTGTTTACAAGTTTTATATCAATTTTTGTTTTAAAACTACTTAGTTTTATTTAGGTCATTCTGCATTGGTTGATGGCGTAAAGGTTTTGTTTTTATGCTGTTTGGTTAAGAACCTTTTAAAAACCTCTATTTTCTTGTTTGTTTACTTTCATAAACAGTTAGCACAGTCGGTTTCTCTCTCTGTCATTATGCTACTGTTTCTCCGCTACCGTTCCAGAGTCTTTCAACAAAAGTGCGTGTTTGGTATTAGTATTTTATCGTGGTGTATCGAACAACAGCGTGTCATACTGTACCAAAGTACATTCCATTTTCGTTTTGTAGCGTATGGGTTTGAGGTGGGCCGGATGGCGTTACGTTTTATTGTATCACACTGAACCGTATTGTATATCACTATCTTGTCTTGTATGGTGGTATTTTGATATCACAACAGAGAACGCTCGGCTACGGTGAAGTGATTTCTATGCTTTGGACTGGATTTGAACCTGTCATAGCTTCAGGTTAAGAGCTCAGATCGCCGAATACTGAGTCAAGATCGCCAGCGGACTTCAGTTTCCTGCTGCCTGTGTTCTGTACTAGTAATTGTACGGTGTACATTTGCCATGGCAACAGATTTGTCTGTATGAAAAGTGCTCTACGCTGCCTTTGGGAATCGCGCACCAGAGAAAGCTACCCACACACTCTTTTTTGTACTTTTTTGTCTCGGCGTGCTTACTGTCTTTTTTTTTTTTTTGTCTATTTACAGGGCATCTTTTATGGATTTGGCCAAGGACTATTCCCCATGGCGCTGTGGGTTATTTTACATGCGTTGAGCGCATACGGAATCTCATACAAAAGACAAACACTCGGAATACCATTTTAGTTCTGTTGGGAGATAGAAGTCTTCTGGAAATTCTTGTCTAGTAGTTTCTTTTTTGTCACTTTTCTCGGATTGTTTTTTTTTTTTTTTTTTTTGCTTCAATATCGTCCACCGTGTCTCTGCCTTTTCGGCCCTTGTCTCCTTGTTCTAGACTATCTACACACATTTTTTCTCATGTAAATTTACAATACGCCAGCTATTTTGGAATCTGGCGACGTAGACACGAAACAGGACCGTTCTGACCAGAGTGGACGCTGGCTGTCCACCCTGGCCGAATGCCTTTTTCACATAATTTTGTGGCTCTTTCATGTTTAATATTGATTTATTTTATTTTTTCCAATCCTGGTGGCGATGTGTTTCATGATTTCCTGGCGCGCCCTGCATGGTCTTTTTTTTTTTTTTTTTTTTTTTTTTTTTTTTTTTGGGGGGGGGGGGGGGGGGGGTCAGGGATTAGAATATCAGCAGATCACTGACCATGTTAAAAATTGAATGCAATATTGAAATAGGTGTGTGTGTGTGTGTGTGTGTGTGTGTGTGTGTGTGTGTGTGTGTGTGTGTGTGTGTGTGTGTTGTGTGTGTGCGTGTGTGCGTGTGTGCGTGGTGCGCGCGCGCGCGTGCGTGCATGCGTGTGTGCGTGAATGCGCGCAAAAGAAGACTTTGCCTGAGCAATGTCCGCTCTGAAGAGGCCCCGTTCGGTCGTCTGTGCAAGCAGTCCTCCTATATTTCAGCATGTAGCTTCCAAACCATACTTGAATCATCGCTTCCTTTTCGGACCTGCGCGAAAACTGAATTCTTTCGCCCATGAGATATACTCTATCTTTCTACCAAGTTTCACCGAAATTTTTGTTTTTTTCTTTAAAATCTGTTTTGAAAGTTTTACTTTAACGAGGTCACTGCCTTGATACAGCCGTTTGCGCTCGCCTGGGCTATAAACAATATGAATTACATTGAATGGGTTCAGTAGTTTTGCTTGATATTGTGGACAGGCAAAAACATACGGTAACTGACAGACCCAAGTGAAAACAATATCTCCTTTGTGGAGGAGACAAGACGAGAACGAAGGGAAAAAGTTTGTGGGATGTTGCTACGTTAGTTGCCTTGGATTCTTTAACGTGCGTAAAGTGCAAGCTGTAAACGTGGCCAGGCAGCCTCAAATTATCATCTGAGACCACTTGGGTTCCTGATTGAACAGGACAGTTTTAGTGCTGTGATTTGTTTGAGTGTGTTCTCTTCAGTGCTTTCAGATGATAAGAGATCCGATCGTGTGGTAAAAAAAAAACCCGATGTATTTACAGCCAGATTTTGACTTTTTGCGGTTGTTGCCAAGGGACGACCAGTGTTCCTTATAGCTACATTTCTGGGCATTTCTGTATAGAGTTTTAAAGTCTACAATGGAGGCCGACCATTGGTTACTTCTCTAAAAGAGACGAGCTTACAGAACTGAACCGTAACACAAGTGAAGTTTTTGTATTTTTTCGTTTCCTCTTCCTCTGGGACTAAATTTTGTAGATACCATTTTTGATTTGTAGAAGATTAGTATTGCAGGCAGCTGTGTTGCCTTTTCTTTACAATTCAGTCGGGTGGAATAAAATTATATTGCTGAGGAGCAAATATAGAATTACGAGTAGCTGAATGAAGGAAAAACTACAAAATAGACACGTTGCGTTTCGACCTGTTGGGTCTTCTTCAGGCGGGACAGACAACGTTCAAAACAAGGGAAACAAGGGACGAACAGCTACTTATATTATGGATCTGGGTGCACTGTTGCAGGGTGAAAAACTAAAACTACAGAATGGAACTGAAGAGAAGAGAGATGAATCTGAGTGGAGTAGATGTAAAATAAAATGATAATAATGGTTTAAAAAATGGAACAACGACAACGGTGCAATGATTGTATTGATAATAAAAACAGTTATAAGGATAGCAATAACGAAAACAACAATAGCACAACAGTAACAGCAGCAGCAAGCGCAGCAGGAATGATAAGAACAATAACTGTAACAACAATGATATAATAGTGAAGGAGAACGAAGAAGGAGAAAGAGGAAGAAGAAAGAGAAGAATAGTTACAATTATAGTTATGATAATGATGATGATGTTGATGATAAAATGATAACTATATTTATGATAGTAACAACAACAGTAACAATAATAGTAATGGTAACAATAAAAATGGGACAAAAATGATAAGATTGTGTATGATAAATCTATGAATAGTCGTAGTTACAACATACTAAAAATGATAATAATGATAGTAACAATAAGAAATGAAAATTGCAATTGCAGGTTGCAAGTTGATGGGAGGATCGGAAGGACAGTAATTTTTTATAAACTAAGAAACATGAAAACGCGTAATAACTTAGAAAATACAAAAGGAATAAAAGCTCATCATTAGGTATGAGTATCAAATGAATGATAATGATCACAATATAACAATAATAACAAAATGTTTACTACTTTAAACTACTGCTGCTGCAGCTACTACTGCTGCTACCACTACTACTCCTACTGCACCACCACCACCATCACTACTACTGCTGCTAACCACTCCCACCACCCACCATCACTACTACTGCTACTGCTGCTGCTACTACAACTACTATTGATAAATATAAAAATTGATAAGAATGTGACAATAGAAACAACAACACCAACAACAAGAAAGAAGAAGATAATGATAATGATAATAAAAATAATAACAGCAGATAGATATAAAGGACTAGCCTTTTCAACCATAAAGAGGTGATATCAGAGCTGTACACTAAGGTTCATTACATGAGCTCGAGCTATACAAAAGCATATGCAATCTACAATATTAAAATGTAAAAAAAAAAAAAAAAAAAAAAAAAAAAAAAAAAAAAAAAAAACCCCACTAAATCTTACAAAACATGTTCACATCTCTCTAAAAACTGAAATATCACAGATACTTGCACATTTCTAAAAAGCTCACCAAGTGAACATCTTATCAAAATATTTTCCTCTGATCTCACTGAGATCATCACACTCAGTCAACGCACGCTTAAGAGTGTATACACAATCGCATGCAAAACAGTGGGGGCGATCTTCTTTCTTTAAAAAAAAAAAAAATGAGTAAGATAACTATGTCCGCTATGCAGTCTGCTTTAAAAACACACTTCTTCTTTCCTCGTTTTGCAAACCGAAGGTACCCATTCGGACAAGTCTGGCAATATCTCATGGAGTTTGTTTTCCGATTCCACAAACTCCAATCATGCTTGCCAACGTTTCTTTACAAACTTATTTATTAGCGGTTTAAGATCCGGATAAGGTAGCCGATGGGATCGCTTGACAGGATCATTTAACGCTTTCTTTGCTGGTCTGTCCGCTATCTCATTGCCCATAATACCACAATGGCTAGGGACCCACCCACAACACAACTTCTTTATCTACAGGGAGTTCGGTTTAAAAAAGTTTTAATGTAAGTTACTTAGGAAAATGGATATTAACTTAGGATGGTCACATCTCTCTTGTCTCTCCTCTTCTCTCCCCCCCCCCCAATCCATCCCTTTGTCTCTTCCCTCTCTCTCTCCCTCTCTCTCTCTCTCTCTCTGGCTGCATTCCGCCGAGGAAAAGTGCACCTACAAGGCATTAATATTGTTCATACATTGAGGGAGATATCAAAAGAAACTGTGTTGTTGTCAGAGATGTGACTGTAAACATTGTCCTTTCCTTACATTTAAAAAAAAAGGAGAGAAATAAACTCGCTAAGGAAGAACATAAATATTATTTCAAATGTAATTAATAGCGAAACCGCGCAAGAGAAAACGTAGACAAACGAATCACAAGACAAAAAAATTTGTTGAGATTCCCGCCTGCCCTGTATTCGCCTCACTTTGCAAACTAGATCTAACCAAACATGCCAAAAAGGCCATTGCAAACCTTGGAAATGGTGCCATGTCTGAATGGGAAATATATTTGCTTCATGTTTGGATTGAGTGTGGGACTGCACCTCTTATGTTTACCTCAACTCACCGGGACCTTTTAAAATAAAACTTGTTCTCATGTGTGTCTGTGTCTATGCCCAAATGACACAAATCACAAGCTTACTGCGGATACAAGTTTGACCAAACATTTCCTGGTGCGAATCTTTTATGCAAGCAGTTGTGTATGAAGGGCATTCATGTACAAGCAATCCTTTACTCAGTGTGTGTGCGTGCGTGCGTTCGTGCGTGCCGTGCGTGCGTGCTGTGTGTGTGTGTGTGTGTGTTGTGTGGTGTGTGTGCGCGCGCGCGCGCGCCCCGCGCGCGCTGGCGCCTCTTGTAAAAAAAAAGAACAGAATGACGTCAAACTGACTGCCTGTGTATTATTGTAGCTTTTTACATATCTGCACAAGCGGAAATATATCTTGTGTTGAGTTTCAAAATGGAGTGACTGCACGGAGGGTGGAAAATGAAAGCAAAATTTTGGAAAGAGAGGGGGTTAGTTACAGTAAGTGGCTACATGTTCTTCTTGTCACTGTGTCCTAAATGTTATTTGTGTTTTCACCTGAAGAAGACCCAGGAGGTCAAAAATGCATTGTCTGGTCCTGGTACTGTCCTCTGTTTGTCTGTGTCCTTGACGGTAACTAACCCCCCTCTATTTCAAAATTATATCTTGTGTTGAAATAAAACATGTAGAAAACTGAATGGTGAACAATTTAAAAAAAGATACTGATTAACCGATGCGAGTGTGCGTGTTTGATGCAGTGTTTTAACGTTTTAGGATTATTGTCCAAGAATGTTTTGTCCTTCGTGTGTGTGTGTGTGTGTTGTGTGTGTGTGCAAGCGCGCGCGCACGCGCGTGTGTATATGTGTGTATGCACCACACACGGAAGCACGCGCGCGCGCGAACACACACACATATCACACAACATATACCATACAAACATTCACGCGCGCACAGCACATCAGACCCTGCAACGGCGTTTGAAAACCCTGATGGAAATACTGGTCAGTCTGAATATTCCATAGAATTTACTGACGTGCACAATCAAAATGCTCTGCGACAGAATTTCGGTCATAGAAAAGAAAGTTGAGGAGCTGACGAAAGAAAACACAAAGAAGGAGCTACAAACAAGCTGAAACCGTAAGTGTTGGTACACAACAAATAGTACAGCAACAACAACATCTTCTGATACACCACAACGTAGCAACATACCAACATATGCAGACAAGCTGAAGTCTTCAGCTCACAATTTTATTCCAGCAAAACTCCACCAGCAAAAGTCAGTGCCACAAAAGCCCCAGAAGAAAAAACCACCTGAAGCAAAGAAAAAGGAACAGTTGGCTGACGTCAAATCTAGTGGCATCAAGTCCGATGACGCTAAAAAGGTACATTCCGACTCTCTTCCCAATGTTCTTTTTTTTTGCACGACTCTGTTATGTCAAGAGTCAACGCTAGGCGCCTGGGAGAGGCATACGGACTTAAAGTTGTCTCAAAAAGAGCTTTCAAGATCTCAGACTGTGAAAAAGAACTTGAAAACATTGGTTCAGAAGTTCCGATTGATTGTGTGATACTGCATACTGGAATAAATGATTTGAAAAGTACTGACCCTGGAGTTTCAGCAAAAAAGATGATTAGTGTTGTCAACAAAATCAAACAGCAATATCCGAAAACAAAAGTCGTGATAAGCAAAGCAACGCCAGTCAAAGATCAGATTCTGGAGGGGAGACGACAACTATTCAACGCTTTACTGTTTTCCGAATCCTCTCGTCATCAGACATCTCTTCTCTCTCATGAGAACCTTGATCCACTCAACAACCGGCTCATGAGGGATGCCATCACACCGTCTGACAGAGGTACCAGCATCATCCTCGCCGGAAATCTGGGGCGGGCATGTCCATCGTCTCTTTTGGCAGAGACAGCGCCGGAGACATCGCCAGAATCAGACACGCGGGAGAGGCGCCTGGAACCACGAGCCATTCCCCCCACCTCCTGCTGGTCGTGTCGGAGCTCCCGGGTCCGTGGCTTTTCCATCCTCGTGCAGGGGACACATGGGACTCTTACAGTTGGCAATTCGTCCCTTGGTGACTCGTCAACTTCACCTTGCCATTTGATTCTTTTAACTATGTCTTATGAAAACTTCCAATGATAATTTATTAATATTTCAATGGAACTGTCGGTCAATATCAACAAATTTCTTACACTTTGAAAAATCATATATATCAGCATAATTATTCAGTGCTAGCATTACAATCACTAAATGTAGATGCTCATAAGCTACCGAAAATACGCAATTTTTATTATCCACCATTTGTATAACTATAGGAATGATGGTAAAAAGATTCAAACAAACCGCCATTTATGTGAGAAGGGATCTAAATTATTGTCCCTCTGAAAACCCTCCTACTCCTACTAATGCTGAAGTTTTCGCAACTGGGGTTACTGTAAAAGTGAACAAGCAGACACATTTGAATATCATTTCTGCTTACTATCCCAGTGGCCCAAAGGCAGATAATACAGACTGGTTAAAAAAAAAAACCTTCCTTTGTCAAAACAACAAATGGGTAATACTGGGAGATTTCAATGCGCATGCTCCATTTTGGGAATATGGTTGCACCACTATAACTTGCAACCGTTTAGTTGAAAAATTGTTTTTGACTCCAAATTGGTTTTATTAAACGACGGTAGTATTACCAGACTGCCAGACATTTCCACTCATAAAACCTACTTCTATTGATTTATCTTTAATTTCTCCGGAGTTGGCAGTAAATGCAGTCCCAAACTCGGTATGGTCAAACAGAGGATGATACTTTGGCAGGCGATCATTTCCCAATCATCATACAGTTAAAGGAGCATATTGAAAATGAAGAAAGATGGAAATGAAGATAGTATCCCCCAAAGTTTCATATAAAAATGCAAATTGGTCTCTGTATGAATCGATCTTGTCCAATACACCTTTCCGTAGCATTTGAAAATGAAGGTATAGATGCATATTATACCACAGAGTTTTGTCGACATGTCTTACAGGCTGCCGGAAAATCTATTCCTATTTGTAAAGATGTCCCAAACAGTGGAAATATGTTGGTAATTCATGGTGGGGAATTTAGATTGTGCGATAGCTGTAGCTCTTAAAAAAGAAGAAGCTTATAAAGCTTGGCTGAAAGTGAGAGAACAGATGAAAATTTCCTAGCTATGAAACATGCCAAAATAACAGTAACAGAGTCGTTGCCCGAGCGAAAAAGAATACATTTCTCAGAATTTTTGTAGATCCAAAATATCGGAATCAAAAAGATATCCATAAGGTTTTGGAAAATGGTTAAAAAATTAAAATTTTGAAAAATGGTTATTGCTTTGCAACAGTACCAATTTAAGTTAGATAATAATGCTCTTTTCCATCCTCACAGGAAAGCTGAGGCATTCGTCAAAATATTTTCAGAAATAACTTGCTGTCTAGTCTCAGTCCATCTATAAGGTGTTTTAGAGAGAGGAGGAAGAAAAACGAACTATCTATCAGGATCCACCACCACCAAATCATTCCCATTATTTAAACGCCCCTATTACATATGCTGAATTTTTTATGAGACGTTAGAATTTTTTTTTTCTTCAAATTCAAGTGCTGTTGGCCTAGATGGTATATCCTATCAACTGTTATACCCACTTGCCTTCATATTGGAAACGATTACTGCATTCATTTTTTCCAAAAATGTTGGGTTTAATGGAACTCTCCCTAGTATCTGGAAGAGATCTGTTGTAGTCCCCAGTTCCAAAGCAAGGTAAGCCCAGGTCAGACATTGGTAGCTACAGGCCAATAGCACTCACTAACCTCTCATGTTGGAAAGTTGTTAGAAAAGATTATCCAAAGACGTCCTCTTTTATATTTTTGTGATAAAGAAAGTATAATCCCCAGTGAATCAAGCGGGATTTTCGCAAAGGTCGATGTACAATAGATCATTTGGTGAAACTTACAAGTCAAATTAAAAAGCAGCAGTTTGCTAGACGGAAAAGCGCACACTTGCTACCTTTTTTGATATCAGAAAAGCGTATGATAGTATCTGGCACGCTAGACTACTTTATAAATTGAAAGAAATAGGAATTAATGGAACGATGTTTCAATACTTTAAAAGTTTTTTGTCGCAGAGATCCATATGTACAAGAATAGGGAAGGTTTTTTCGTCTTTTCAGAGCATTGATATCGGAATACCACAGGGTTCTATTATAGCCCCCATGTTGTTTAACATTCTTATTTATGATCTTTCCAAAGATATTATCAAAAAGTGTGAGTTTAGTACAATATGCTGATGACATTGCTATGTGGATAAATACAAATATTCGAAAGCATACTGGCAAGAGAGTTACGAATCATATACAGAAGATATATCAGTTTAGAAATAGATAAATTAAACAACTTTATGGAAAATAACGGGCTTATTCTCTCAGGTGAAAAAAACACAATTAATGCTTTTTTTCAATAATGGAGACAATCCACTGTATTTGCCAAGCTTCAAATTGAATGGCTCTGAATTGCAGTACTCACAAAACATAAAATTTCTGGGTGTGAATTTAACCCCTAAACTTAACTGGCGTTTTTTACATTGAAAGCTTTGATAACTAAAAAAACAAGGAAACGTTTTAAACTTATTGAAAATTATTTGTATTCAGCCGTGGGCTCAAGATACAAAAACCTCCTGCACCTAGCTGTTTCTCTAATAAGATCAAAACTAGTGTACGGACAAGAAGTTTTTATTTTCAGCTCCTCAAAGTCTACTGAAAAAATTGCAAAGTATAGACAGCAAAGCTATCAAATTAGCGCTTGGTGTCCCAGTGCACACAAAACACATTGAAGGTGTACAAAGAAATTGATATGCTATCACTGTCAGATCAACGTAGATTAGCTGTGGCCAAATATATTGCAAGAAGTCTTTTCAGTACCTAATTCAGTCGAAAACGAAGTGTTGATGGATTCAAATGTTGAATATCCGAAAGAGCTCAACAGCTAGATTATCTTTGTCCCATTCGCCTGTTGTTCCCCCCGGTGCCTCCATGGGAACATAGACAAGCTATCTTTGATGTAGATTACCACTGATGTCCGGAAAAATGATAACATTAACATTTTAACTTCTAAAGTGAGAGAAAATTTAGAAAAC
>JADBJO010018623.1:0-20000 GCA_016801955.1 Conus betulinus
TACCACTTGTTGGTTTCCTGGGGGACGGGGTGTCCCCGTTGTGTAGCAGTGGGGGAGGGGGCTTATTACCACTTGTTGGTTTCCTGGGGGACGGGGTGTCCCCGGTGTGTAGCAGTGGGGGGGGAGGGGGCTTATTACCACTTGTTGGTTTCCTGGGGGGACGGGGTGTCCCCGTTGTGTAGCAGTGGGGGAGGGGGCTTATTACCACTTGTTGGTTTCCTGGGGGACGGGGTGTCCCCTGTGTGTGTGCAGTGGGGGTGGGGGAGGGGGCTTATTACCACTTGTTGGTTTCCTGGGGGACGGGGTGTCCCCGTTGTGTAGCAGTGGGGGAGGGGGCTTATTACCACTTGTTGGTTTCCTGGGGGACGGGGTGTCCCCGTTGTGTAGCAGTGGGGGGGGGAGGGGGGCTTATTACCACTTGTTGGTTTCCTGGGGGACGGGGTGTCCCGTTGTGTAGCAGTGGGGGAGGGGGCTTATTACCACTTGTTGGTTTCCTGGGGGACGGGGTGTCCCCGTTGTGTAGCAGTGGGGGAGGGGGCTTATTACCACTTGTTGGTTTCCTGGGGGACGGGGTGTCCCCGTTGTGTAGCAGTGGGGGAGGGGGCTTATTACCACTTGTTGGTTTCCTGGGGACGGGGGTTCCCCGTTGTGGCAGTGGGGGGGGGTCCCCGGGGTGTCCCCGTTGTGTAGCAGTGGGGGAGGGGGGCTTATTACCACTTGTTGTTTCCTGGGGGACGGGGTGTCCCCGTTGTGTAGCAGTGGGGGAGGGGGCTTATTACCACTTGTTGGTTTTCCTGGGGGACGGGGGGTGTCCCTGTTGTGTAGCAGTGGGGGGGGGGGCTTATTACCACTTGTTGGTTTCCTGGGGGACGGGGTGTCCCCATTGTGTAGCAGTGGGGGAGGGGGGGGCTTATTACCACTGTTTTGGTTTCCTGACACTGCCTTCAGCAGGCGGCCCTCTCCTTTTCCCGACGTCACGCTCGATGTGGTGAGCAAACAAGCCTTGTGCAAAATGCGGGGCTGTTCCTTTCCTAGAAGGGTGAATGGCATCACTGTATAAAGCCATTCTGGGTGCTCCGCTAGCGGTGGTAAAAATGTTCGAGTGGTCTGTATACTTGACGTTCATGTTTTCACATGCTAATTGCAAGTTGCTGTTGTTGCTAGCATGTATTAGAGCATTCAGTGGGTGGCGGCCCCTCCCAGGAATGATACCAGATGCTTGTATTGACGCCTTTGGGAAAATGTGTCTGCACTGAGAGAGAAACTGTGACCATCACTCAGTGCTGATGCCGCCCCCCTGCTGATATTGATTGCTGTCTGCAGTCGTTGATGCCCACATGAAAGACAACATGTCAAGTTGTCTGCGTGGGCATTTGACAACTTAGCCACTCTGTGAGTTGGGAAAGTGTCAAATCACTGACACTGACTTTTTTGCTGTTTGTAATGAGGAGGGAAGGAGCGGGAAAGGTCCACACCTTTGATGACAGAGTCTCCTAGCATAATGACAGTTGCCTGTTGGTTCAATGTTAATTTTCTGAGAATGGGATGGGTGGGGGACTCAAGCTCACCAGCTGTGCTAAGGTCAGCATTATCATGGCTGACTGTAGCATTTTGTCTGGCAGGTTCTTTGTGGGTGAAGGGTGGAAGGTGGAGAGACTGTAGTATTGGGAGGGGAGGAATTTTGAGAGGTGACTGGTGGGACACAGGGGTCGCAGGGAAGGCAGCAGAAGAGGGATTTGGGAAGGGTAGTGCTTGATGAGAGAGGAGAGGAGGGCTTTTCAGACAGACAACTGGCGTTTGTTTTTCTGCTTCTGCCGGGGTTGCTGAGAACTGGATGATTTCTCTGATGGGGCGATTTGTTCTGAGATGACTGATGATGTATGTATTTGAGTTGTGAGGGAATCTATTTCTATTTTAAGTGTCTGTCTTGCTTCCTGAAGGGCTGCGCATAGAGAAGAGACTTCAGCCTGTAGGGCTTGGGTTATAGCTAGAAATTCTTCCCTTGGGACACAGTCTTCATGGGAACAGCTATTGCCAGATTCACTGTTTGTCCTCACTTGGTGACTCATTGGAGTGGGTGGGAGTGGAGATGAGCCCATTGTTGCTGGAGAGATTGTCAGGGCTGGTGTTTTGAGGGTCATTGGAGGTCATTGGAGGTAGGGGTGGCCCAGTTTGGAGGTAGGGGTGGGCACAGTTTTGAGGGTCATTGGAGGTAGGGATGGCACAGTTTTTGGAGGTAGGGGTGGCACAGTTTTGAGGGTCAATGGAGGTAGGGGTGGCACAGTTTTGGAGGTAGGGGTGGCACAGTTTTGAGGGTCAATGGAGATAGGGGTGGCACAGTTTTGAGGGTCATTGGAGATAGTGGTGGCACAGTTTTGAGGGTCATTGGAGGTAGGGGTGGCACAGTTTTGAGGGTCATTGGAGATAGGGGTGGCGCAGTTTTGAGGGTCAATGGAGGTAGGGGTGGCACAGTTTTGAGGGTCATTGGAGGTAGGGGTGGCACAGTTTCGAGTGTCTTTGGAGGTAGGGATGGCACAGTTTTGAGGGTCATTGGAGGTAGGGGTGGCACATTTAGAGGGTCATTGGAGGTAGGGGTGGCACAGTGTTGAGGGTCATTGGAGGTAGGGGTGTGCACATTTTTGAGGGTCATTGGAGGTAGGGGTGGCACAGTGTTGAGGGATGTTTTGGGTGACACATGCACTATGTTCACTAACGGTAGATTCTGTAGGGGAAGGGACGACGTCATTAGTGTCTTGGTGTAGTGTAGAGCTCACTGTAGAAAATCCAGCTTTCCTCACCACTGTGGTGTGGCACTGGGGATGGGAAGAGGAGGGAGAAGCAGGCTGGGAGGGCAAGGTGGTTGAGAGATGAGCATGGGTAGATGCTTCTGAATTGAAAGTGGAGGGGGGTTGATAGGGAGAGTTCAGGTACATATCTGTGTCTCTCTGATGACACACGGTGATCTCCCCTACGTCGATGATCTCCCCTGGTGCCACGGTAGTGTGTACGGTGGGCGCGTGCCAGTGGTAATGACAATGCGGCGGCGCTTGTCATCATCCTCGGCTGGTCGGGCATCGCCACTGGTCAGAATGACCATTGCAGTGGAGTGGTGTCTGGCTGACGTAAGTCTGTCACTGACAGGAGTTCAGGGCGGACAGTGCTTGTGGCCATTTTGTGTGCACAATGGCACGCAATGTTTAGAACTCATTGTCCACCCAGTCCTCACATGCCCTGCCCTGAACCTGACAAGAATATTGTGTGTTGTATAATAGATATGTATCTTGAGCAGTTTTTTCAGACCAGCCTGTATCCCTAATGTAGACTGGTACAAATCTGATGGGATGGGACATGCTAACTCCACAGTGGAACACTTGTCACTGTACGGTCTGTGATGAGGCCCGTAGTCGGACCATGTCGTAGTAAACGCCCTTAGGTGCATAATTGCCAACACATATCTGTGGTAAAGTACATACCTCCAATGTGGCATATGTCTTTGCTGGGACAAAAATGTTTTTTTTTGTATAAGGTCGATTTTGTGTTGAATTATCTCAATTGAATGGTCCAGTGAAAACAAACTGTCTTGGGCCATGGAGCGTGTAGCTGGCCCCATGGCTGTAGGTCCTGGTGCCGCAAACTGCACTGCACGGAAACAGTTAGCAGGCTTCAGCCATGCCAGTGTGCCAAAGCTAGTCTCTGTAAGTAGCCATAGCTGGCGTGTTAGGCGCCAGTTAGAAGGCTTCAGCCATGCCAGTGCCAAAGCTAGTCTCTGTAAGTAGCCATAGCTGGCGTGTTAGGCGCCAGTTAGAAGGCTTCAGCCATGCCAATGCCAAAGCTAGTCTCTGTAAGTAGCCATAGCTGGCGTGTTAGGCGCCAGTTAGAAGGCTTCAGCCATGCCAATGCCAAAGCTAGTCTCTGTAAGTAGCCATAGCTGGCGTGTTAGGCGCCAGTTAGAAGGCTTCAGACATGCCAGTGCCAAAGCTAGTCTCTGTAAGTAGCCATAGCTGGCGTGTTAGGCGCCAGTTAGAAGGCTTCAGCCATGCCAATGCCAAAGCTAGTCTCTGTAAGTAGCCATAGCTGGCGTGTTAGGCGCCAGTTAGAAGGCTTCAGCCATGCCAATGCCAAAGCTAGTCTCTGTAAGTAGCCATAGCTGGCGTGTTAGGCGCCAGTTAGAAGGCTTCAGCCATGCCAATGCCAAAGCTAGTCTCTGTAAGTAGCCATAGCTGGCGTGTTAGGCGCCAGTTTAGAAGGCTTCAGCCATGCCAATGCCAAAGCTAGTCTCTGTAAGTAGCCATAGCTGGCGTGTTAGGCGCCAGTTAGAAGGCTTCAGCCATGCCATGCCAAAGCTAGTCTAGTCTCTGTAAGTAGCCATAGCTGGCGTGTTAGGGCGCCAGTTAGAAGGCTTCAGCCATGCCGTGTTAGTCTCTGTAAGTAGCCATAGCTGGCGTGTTAGGCGCCAGTTAGAAGGCTTCAGCCATGCCAATGCCAAAGCTAGTCTCTGTAAGTAGCCATAGCTGGCGTGTTAGGCGCCAGTTAGAAGGCTTCAGCCATGCCAATGCCAAAGCTAGTCTCTGTAAGTAGCCATAGCTGGCGTGTTAGGCGCCAGTTAGAAGGCTTCAGCCATGCCAATGCCAAAGCTAGTCTCTGTAAGTAGCCATAGCTGGCGTGTTTAGGCGCCAGTTAGAAGGCTTCAGCCATGCCAATGCCAAAGCTAGTCTCTGTAAGTAGCCATAGCTGGCGTGTTTAGGCGCCAGTTAGAAGGCTTCAGCCATGCCAGTGCCAAAGCTAGTCTCTGTAAGTAGCCATAGCTGGCGTGTTAGGCGCCAGTTAGAAGGCTTCAGCCATGCCAATGCCAAAGCTAGTCTCTGTAAGTAGCCATAGCTGGCGTGTTAGGCGCCAGTTAGAAGGCTTCAGTCATGCCAATGCCAAAGCTAGTCTCTGTAAGTAGCCATAGCTGGCGTGTTAGGCGCCAGCCACGGCCCCATGTGTTGAGCGCCGGCACACATGATGTTTGGAGGATGTCCTGTGTAGAACACAGTGAAAGATGGTCGGCGGAAGAGTTACAACACACAGATGTTGCTGTGCTGATTAGCCAGCTTTCCCAGCTGGACTCTCACACACACAGTCCTGCTCCTCCGCTACACAAGTACAAATCTTCCCTACCTTCTTGCGCGTTGCATGCTGTTGGCGAGCCTCGCTGGCGCGCGCTGCGTAACTCGTGTGGGCGAGATGAAGAGGGAAAATTGCACAAATCACAAATGATTAAAGTTGAATTTTTCACTTTGTGCATCAAGTAGAACCACCACACTTTCAAAGGTGTAAGTACAGAACTTAATGAATCAGTTCGTGTAAAAATTTAAGTACTCCATTCCGAAAAATGTAAGTACTCCATTCCGTGTAAAAATTTAAGTACTCCATTCCGCGAATCACACAGTATATTTGAAATCTCACTCCATTCCGTGAATCACACAGTATATTTGAAATCTCACGACAGTGATGTTAAGCGTGCTGTCTGCTCAGAGAGAGAGACCTCACGATCGTCAGGCACTGTGATTCTACTACTGCTACTACAGGCCTCACGATCGTCAGGCACTGTGATTCTACTACTGCTACAGCCACCACTGCCACCACCACCACCGCCACCACCAGAGAGAGAGAGAGAGAGAAGGTGTGTGTGTGTGTGGGGGGGGGGGGGGGGAGGCTGAAAAGTACCCGCTAAGTCACTGTGCTAACCCACTTGCATTGAAGTGTTTAGGCGTTTTTATCAAAAAAACAAAGCCCACAAACTGCCACTGCTTGCCATTGTAACGACCACAGTCACTGTGGTTTGAGGGTTGTTTCCCACTACCACTCAGGTGCTGTAAGTGTTTTTCTTGCGCTAACTACGACAGTACAAGAAGAAGTCTGAAAAGAAACCCCCTAGTTCATCTACCACACAGAGTCAGTGGTTCATCTCCCACAGACAGTCAGTGGTTCATCTCCCACAGACAGTCAGTGGTTCATCTCCCACAGACAGTCAGTGGTTCATCTCCCACAGTCAGTCAGTGGTTCATCTCCCACAGACAGTCAGTGGTACATCTCCCACAGACAGTCAGTGGTTCATCTCCCACAGACAGTCAATGGTTCATCTCCCACAGACAGTCAGTGGTTCATCTCCCACAGTCAGTGGTTCATTTCCCACAGACAGTCAGTGGTTCATCTCCCACAGACAGTGGTTCATCTCCCACAGACAGTCAGTGGCGGATAAAGGCCTCACGATCGTCAGGCACTGTGATTCTACTACTGCTACAGCCACCACTGCCACCACCAACACCGCCACCACCACTACTATTGCTTCTTCTACTACTGCTACAACTAGTACCACCACCACCACCACCACTACTATTGCTCTTCTTCTACTACTGCTACAACTACCACCGCCACACCACCACCACTACTGCCACCACCACTACTATTGCTTTTTCTACTACTGCTACAACTACCACTGCCGCCACCACCACCGCCACCATCACTACTATTGCTTCTTCTCTACTACTGCTACAACTACCACCACCGCCCACCACCACCTGCCATCACCACTACTATTGCTTCTTTCTACTACTGCTACAACTACAACCACCACCACCACTACTATTGCTTCTTCTACTACTGCTACAACTACCTACCACCGCCACCACCACTACTATTGCTTCTTCTACTACTACTGCTACAACTACCACCACACACCACCACTACTACTTGCTTCTTCTACTACTGCTACAACTACCACCCCGCCACCACCACTACTATTGCTTCTTCTGCTACTGCTACAACTACCACCACCACCACCACCACTACTATTGCTTCTTCTACTACTGCTACAACTACCCACCGCATCACCACCACCGCTGCCACCACCACTACTATTGCTTCTTCTACTACTGCTACAACTACCACTGTCACCACCACTACTATTGCTTCTTCTACTACTGCTACAACTACAACCGCCACCACCACTACTATTGCTTCTTCTACTACTGCTACAACTACCACCACCGCCACCACCACTACTATTGCTTCTTCTACTACTACTGCTACAACTACCACCACCACCACCACCCACCACTACTATTGCTTCTTCTACTACTGCTACAACTACCACCGCCACCACCACTACTATTGCTTCTTCTGCTACTGCTACAACTACCACCACCACCACCCACTACTATGCTTCTTCTACTACTGCTACAACTACCACCGCCATCACCACCACCGCTGCCACCACCACTACTATTGCTTCTTCTACTACTGCTACAACTACCACTGTCACCACCACTACTATTGCTTCTTCTGCTACTGCTACAACTACCACTGTCACCACCACTACTACTATTGCTTCTTCTGCTACTGCTACAACTACCACCGCCACCACCCCCACCGCCACCGTCACCACCACTACAATTGCTTTTTTTTTCTGCTACTGCTACATTTACCACCCGCCACCACCACCACCACCACCACTACTATTGCTTCTCTACTACTACTGCTACAACTGCCACCCGCCACCACCACTACTATTGCTTCTTCTACTACTGCTACAACTGCCACCGCCACCACCACTACTATTGCTTGTTCTACTACTGCTACAACTACCACCGCCAGCACCACTACTATTGCTTCTCTCTACTACTGCTACAACTACCACCGCCACCACCACCACCACCACCACCACTGCCACCACCACTACTATTGCTTCTTCTACTAATGCTACAACTTCCATCGCCACCCACCACTACTATTGCTTCCCCTACTACTGCTACAACTACCACCGCCCACCACCACTACTATTGCTTCTTCTACTTCTTCTTCTTCTTCTTCTTCCTGTAATGTCCACCTGCCGAGCGTTCGGTAATTATTGACATGCTGGAGGGTCACTGAGCAGCGTGAGGCAAAAAAAAAAAAAAAAAAAGAAAAAAAAAATTACGTGGAGCATCTGGTCGCCTTCGAAATGAAGGAGGCCAGGGTGGGGGGGGTGTGACGACTTCTGCGGACAGGTGTGGTTCCAGTGGCGGATGGCACGGGGGAAGAAAGCACGCTGGCGGTAGTCTGTGCGAGTAGTGATGCGCCGGAATTGCAAGTTGTGACTTCTGCCTGTGGGTGGCAGGGGCTTCAAGTCTTTGCATTTCACACATGCTTGACCGTTTTGGATTTTGTATAGCATGGAGAGTCTGCATGTGCGGCGGCGTTGTTGGAGCGTGGTCCACTGCAACTCTTCAAGCATGTCGTTAACGCTGGATGTGTTTCTATGCCGGTTCAGGACAAAACGCGCCGCCCGTCGCTGGATCTTCTCGATGTTGAGGATGGGTTTGGTGGTGTAGGGTCCCAAACACAGCAGGCGTACTCGACAACGGGTCTGACCAACACCTTGTATGCCAGCTCCTTGGTCTTGCTGGGGCACACCTTTAGGTTGCTCCTCAGGAATCCTAGTGTTTTTTTGTTTGCCTTGGCACAAATGTTGTCAACGTGGGCGTTCCAGGAGAGGTCGGTCTGCAGCGTGACCCCAAGATACTTTACAGAGGGTACTCTCTCTAGGGTATGACTGTGGAGGATGTGTTTTGGTGTTGGTATTCAGTGGCTTACTACTGCGGGTCAAAGGCAGCTGGCTGCATTTGTTCAGGCGGAATGCCATGTCCCACTCGCTCTCCCAGTCTTCCAACTTGGCGAGATCCTCTTGGAGTTTTTACCGGGTCTTCAGGGCAGACGATCAGTCGGTACACTACAGTGTCGTCAGCGAATAGGCGGGAAGTGGAGGGAAATTCTTTTTTTTTTTTTTTTTTTTTTTTTTTAATGCTGATCGATGAGAATGAGGATGATTATGATGATGCTACGGATTTCCATTTCGGTCTGAGACTACATGACAGGGCTGTACTCTATGCTTCCTTTCATAATATATCCCGGCGTCAACCAGGCCCGAGAGATACAGACACCTGCAGTGTTGGTCAGGAAATTTAAGCAACACTCTCAGAAACGCATCCATTAAGTGGATGAAACTCGACTGTGTGTGGTCCCAGTCTTGCCAACTGAGTCCGCAGCAAACTCAACTCTGGGTAGGAGCCGGTCGGGGCAGAAAAAACCCACATGACTTCTGATGGGATTCGAACTAGTGGAGGAAATTCTTGTTGGAAGGTCGTTTATGTACGCGAGGAAGAGACAAGGTCCAAACACTGTTTCCCTGGGGCATCCCGGTGTAACGAAAAGTTTTAACTCCCCGTATGGTTTAACTCCCAGGGAGTTAAACAGTTCATTTGTAAATTTTAACTTCCTGGGGAGTTAAACTGGATACACAAAAAAAAAACACCTCTGTCTGTGTTTCGGTTTGACTCCAGGGGAGTTAATCTGACATACCACCAGAATGACTCCCACCCACCACCCGCACCTCGCTACCACCCATGCATTTTATACATATGTTTTCGAAGTGTGTGTGTGTGTGTGTGTGTGTGTGTGTAATCCTACACTAACTTGCCAGATCAAGACTTCTCAGTAGAATTGTTTTTCCGTCGATATAATTGGTTTCTGTGAATTAGTCACGTGTCCTGAATTTTATTGAAAAAATGTGTGTGTGTTTTTCTGATTGGCTGGGCGACTTTCGTTTTAGTTTGGCATACGCATACGCACACCACCACCTGTGACGAGTCACTTGACAACCATCATCAGATCGGTCCCAAGCAGCCACCCTCTTGTACAAATTGTACAAACACAGGCACCACCACCCCCCCCCCCCACCCCCACTTTTCTCTATCCCCTGTGTCTCACACACAAATTTCTAATCTATGCCATCCCTTTTTCTCCTTCCTTCTCTCCCAGATGTAGCGAGTCAATACAAACAATTTTACGTCACGTCGCGACCACTCGTCATTCTAACCCCACCTTCCTTACCCCCCCCCCCCCCACTCCCTAATTTGGCGGCATGACACAATGAAAAATTGATTTTATTTCAATTTCTACACCATTTGAGTGTAATGGCCTACACTTAAGAGTGACTGTTTAATAGTCGCATAGAGTCCATGAGAGAGAGAGAGAGAGAGAGAGAGAGAGAGAGAGAGAGAGAGAGGGTGCGCCAAAGACTGAAGGTACAGTATTTCTACCGAAGGCATCAAACCATTAATTCATATATTTACAGACTTTACATACAGCCTATATACAACAAACAGGCATAGTAAAATGTCAAGTTCATGCATAGATGAGCACATGAATGTGTACACGGACATTTCCTTTCCCTATGATGATAATGATCATGGACATTAAATCCCCTTCTCCATTCTCTTACAGAAAGACATCTGGGAATGGGTGGGTGGGGAGTCATCTTAGTCATGATCAGATTAACTCCCCCTCCATTGCAAAGTAACTCCCTCGGAGTCAGAAAACTCATGAACACATTAACTCCAGAGGAGTTGTTCTAAACTGTGAAAAACTGACCCCCTTTAGTGGGCAGGGAGTTAAACTTTCACACATCTGGATTAACTCCCAGGAGCTAATCTGGATATAGTGCAGACTAACTCCCAGGGGGGGTCATTCTGTTACGGGGGGGGGGGGGGGGGGGGGGGGGGGAGTTAAGTCTGATATATGTACAAAATGACTCCCCCTCAATGTTTTCAAAAAATTTGTTGATACTTTAACAAAAATGATTTTAGAACACTTTGAAGTTTTTTATTGAGTGGAGTTATTTTGGCACAGGGTAGGAGTCATTCTAGTTTAACTCCTGGGGAGTTAAACTTTACATATAAACAGTTTTAAGTCCCTGGGAGTTAAACCATTTGGGGAGTTTAAAACTTTTCGTTACACACCGGATTTCACGCAGATATAGCCAGACTGTGCACCATTGACCACCACGGCTTGTTTGCGGTCACTGAGGAAGCTTGCTGTCCAGCTGTTGGTGCTTCCACAGATCCTGTAGTGGTCTAACTTGTGGACAAGTAGGCTGTGATTCACACGGTCAAAGGCTTTAGCAAAGTCCATGATAATGACGTTGGATGCAACGCCGCTCTCCATTGCTGATGAGACTTCTATGAACTCCAAGAGCTGCGTCTCACAGAAGCCATGTTGTTGGTTTGGACAGTATGTCGTTCGACTCCAGGTGGTGCGTGATAGCACTGACTAGGACATGCTCCAGGACTTTAGCGGGGACGCTGGGTTTAGGGGGCTTCTTCTACTACTGCTACAACTACCCCCCGCCACCACGACTACTATCGCCTCTTCTACTAGTGCTACAACTACCACAGCCACCACCACCACCGCCACCACCACTACTATTGCTTCCTCTACTACTGCTACAACTACTACCACTGCACCACCACCACCACCACCACCACTACTATTGCTTCTTCTACTACTGCTACAACTACCACCACCACCACACCACACCACCACCACCACCACTACTATTGCTTCTTCTGCTACTGCTACAACTACTACCGCCACCACCACCACTGCTAACCAACCACCACTACTATTGCTTCTTCTACTACTGCTACAAACTACCACTACTATTGCACTTCTTCTACTACTACTACTACAACTACCACCGCCGACCACTACTATTGCCAACCACCAACTCTAACTGCTAAAGCCCAAACACCAGCCTATTGCTTCCCACGTCCACCTACTGCTACTTCTACTACCGCTAGCGTAACTACCACCACACTACACCACCACCACCACCAGACACAACTTCCTTTCCACTAACTCTACTACACTACAACTACCACTACACCTACTACTAACACCACGCCACCACTTTGACCACCACCAACTGATTGCTTCACCACTACCACTACGCCACCACTAAACACCACCACCACCACCACCACAACTACCAACTACTACTACTATTGCTTCTTCTTACACTAAAAACTACCACCGAAACTTCTACCACCGCCCATGCTTACCACTACTGCCTCTTTGCTATAACTACCACCGCCACTACCACCACCGCCACCACCGCCACCACCGCAACTATTGCTGCTTCTTCTACTACTGCTACAACTACCACCACCGCCACCACCACCACTGCCACCACCACTACTATTGCTTCTTCTACTACTGCTGCTGCTGCTACTACTACTACTACTACTACTACTACTACTACTACTACTACTACTAACGTTTCCGAGTGGTCGACTGCATATGAATGTTTTGAATTGTGTTTGTGTGGCGATACAGAAAAACGCGCTGTTTCCTATCTGCACCGGAACGTTAACGGTCTAATTTCTAAAACTAATGAAAAGGATTTTGTTTCGTATGTTTGCTCTTTTGATTTATATGTCTGGTGGAAACATTTCTTGAGGGACTGTTCTTCTAACGTTTGCTGGATTTTTAACATTTTGTGTTCCTGCTGTAAAATTCACGGCTCAGGGGAGGCGATCCGGTGGTTTGGTATGTCTGGTTAGAAATGCCTTCTTACCATATGTTGAACAAGTTCATATCGAATCTCGAAACTGTGGTGTATTTTTTTTTTTTAAACACACACACACACACACACACACACACACACACACACACACACACACACACACACACACACACACACACACTTGTTTGATGTGGACAGATATGTTCTATATATATATATACCTATGTACCTCCTGCGGGTTCGCCGAATTATGTTTTATTTTGAGACTGAAAATGGTATAGCAATTCTGGAGGATTACATAACTGATTGTATATTGACCTATAATGACGTGTATGTGCTGTGTGGAGATATGAATAGAAGGACTTCTAACATTTCACATGTTTGTCAGAGAATAGATAACGATACTATTTTCGAGTTGCAATGTGCGAGTCATCCATTAAATGTTGGTAGATGTTCCCAGCATAAATCGTTGAATAATTATGGTAAACTGTTATTTGAATATGTGTACTGCTGTAGATTTGGGTATTCTTAATGGATTGTGTCATAGCGACTTTGTAAGTCGTTACACATATGTGTCAGGAAGTGGTTGCAGTGTTAATGATTATCTTATGATGTCTTGTGAATTACTTGCGTGTTTAAGTGATTCGACAATGTCTGTCCAGGGGTCACAGTCATTTTTTTTTTTTCAAATTCCCGAAAAGAACATAAATTGATGTGAAACATTCATCAGTTCCTGAGACCCAGGAGAGAGAGTCAGCCGGTGGGGAAACGATCGCTGCCTTTTACTGAAGGGACACACAGAATACAGAGCGACAATTCGTGTCTGAAGATCATACTTCTTTCAGCTTCGTCATAAAAAATAAGCCCCCCCCCCCCCCCCCCCCTCCTCCTCCCCTCCCCCTCCCCCCCCCCCCCCCCCCCCTCCCCCATCCCATCGCCTGCTCCAGCCTCACCCCTATGCCACTGTCTACACTCACCCGCCCCTCCCACCTCCCAAGAACCACGTTTTACCGGAGATACTGACTCTGTTTTTTTTTTTTTTTGTTTGTTTGTTTTGTTTTGTTTTTTTTTTTTTCCCCACATTCCCGGTCTATCAGAGAAACCTACATGGAGATTAGGCTCCTGATGTGAAATGGAAATCTATCTTTTTCTTGGGGTTTGGATGGGAGGAATCTTTAACGGAACGCTTAACAATTGCATGATATGAATTGAGAAGAAAAGTAAGATTCGGGTATCTGGAAGGGAGAATCATGAAAAGTACTACATTATTCCAGTTTGATTTCTTACAGCGAATAAATACCATAGCCAATAACATGTCTTCACCTCGTAACCAATCTCCCTCCCTGTTTGTGTATCAGCACTCCAGCTCTCTCTCTCTCTCCTATTTATACCCGAATCGCCCACCCTCTCTCAAACGTATTACTCACCCTCAATTTCATTTGCACCCGTCCAAGTGCACGCGCACGCGCACACCAGCACGGGCATATGCATCCGTACACACACGGACTGGGACACACGTATGAAATAGTAGATCTTTTTTCTTTCTTGTATCGTATCCCTCTCTCTCACCTCCCTCTCATCTGACCAGCCCCGACCCCCCCGACCCCCTCGACCCCTGGCCACCCCCCCCCCCCCCCCCCCTCCCCACCTGACCACACCCTCCCCTCTCTCCATAAATCCATCTATCCATTTATTTCCCGACTTCCCTGTCCGCCCGTCTGTATGTCAGTCAGTCTACCCTTCTATCAACCTATCAATCTATCAAATCATATTCATTCAAGGAAGAGCCCTCTTTCCATGCCGGCTTCCCCTACCTTTTTTTGACCTCTCTCCATTTTTCTTTTTTCTTTTTTTTTTCCCCCTTTTTTTTTCTTTTTTCCTCTTTTTTTTTTTTTCTTCGACTCTCACTCTGTCCCTTCATATCTGTATGTACCGCTACCGGAGAACATTCTCCTGCTAGTTCAATGCCCTGACCATTGGTACAGAGTCGTCTGGGTTTGTTTCTGTAATAGTGTTTAGTGCATTGACATTTTCATTCTGAATGTTGCAAAGAAAATGGGAAGAAGAGAGAGAGAGAGAGAGAGAGAGAGAGAGAGAGAGAGAGAGAGAGAGAGAGAGAGAGAGAGAGAGAGAGAGAGAGAGATTTTTTTTGGAGGAAGAATCAGTGCTCAGTAAGCCCAAACAAATGTAAATGTGAAGCTCTCGCCCATTTACCGACAAGGTCGAGCCTCTCCAAGAACGATCCTTCGCGCGAAGAACGAAAAAGCAAGGAACGCACCAGAGAGAGACCGGACACACACACACACACACACACTGACTGACTGAAACCAATTTATTGTCACACACAAACACTGACGAACACACACACACACACACACACACACACACACACACACAAACACACAAGAAAAGAAAAAGAAAAAAAAAAAAAAAAAAAAAAAAAAACCCCCCCCTCCTCCTCCCCCCCCTCCCCCCCCCCCCCCCCCCCCCCCCCCCCCCCCCCTGTCATTTCTATTATCGACAATTGTTCCCGATTTCTGGACTCATAAATGTTTTAACGTTAAGCGCTCGGGCATTCCCATACTGTTCCGTTTGACATTTCAAACAAAATACATCGTTTCAATAAAGAATAAAGGCTGTTACACACATATGTATATGTAAAAACTAAGAGATAGAGAGCAGTCAGACCGCCAGGCATTGTAAACAAATAATAATCACTGCTTGCACCAAAAAAGAGACATTCATACACAAAGAGAAGGGAGGTACAAAGGGGGCGCATGAAAGTAGGGGGGGGGGGGAGGGAGAGAAAACACAGAGACAGATAGAGACAGATAGAGGAGAACACACAAACAAACCCAGAGAGACAAAGAGAGAAGGAGAGAGAGAGAGAGAGAGAGAGGAGAGAGAGAGAGAGAGAGAGAGAGAGGGGGGGGGGGGGGGCAGCGGGGTTAAGATCTGCATAAGTTTCTCACGTTCATTTCTCTTTCAAAGATGGACTGCAGAGATAAAGCGGATTCAGTTTTTTTTTTAATAATGCTTACACATTTTCCCAATTAGAATGAGGTAGTTTATGTACTTATAATGTTCCTTATTATATTGCATTTTACTGACACCAAATAATATATCTCGTATTGATAATTTCAGGGGAGTATTTATTTGTGAATGGATTTTCTTTTCAATAAAAGTCCAAAAATGGTTTGCAATTGGGCATTCACAGAAAAAATGTTTCAACATAGTCCACAGCCTCAGGGCAGTAAGAACACTTGTTACAATCTTTTACCTTCATTTTATTTAGAATAATATTTGTTGGATATATATTATGGAGGATTTCCAGTGCAAAACTCTTAGCCTTGTTTCTTTAGTGATTTCTTTCGCTCTGGACCATGTTGAACTATTGAGTTCGAAACCAAGTTTTCTCCTCCAAAAGTGAAAAGAACATGGGACCTCCGGGTTTCCAGTTTGTAATTTTTTTCTCAATTTTTTCGGCTTTGTGTTATAGCGACTTGCGTCGCACTGCCGAGTTTCATTCTGTTGTTCACCTCTATGTCTCCACTGTAGCCAGGTCCGTGGAATAGCATTAACGAGGATATTATATTCCAGTATTACGTTTGCCCTGTTTTCTTCAACAATGTTTAGTGTAAGTAGTGTGTAAGTAATCTGTTTTCAGTATGATGCATTACATCTTTCACCTTCTCCATTCCTTTCCTGTACCAGGTTTTAAAAAATAATGTTTTGTTCCTGTATGTTATAAGTGAATTGTTAAACAGTAATTGATTCTGAAACTCAGAGCTCTTCAGTTCTCCTTGTTTCACAATCTGCTTGGAGTTCAAATAGGTAATTAAGACTTCTTTCCAGAACTCATTGTCGACTCTATCTATTCCTTTCACGTCGTGTGCTCTACAGTTAATATGAAAAATAGTGTTCTGTTTGGCTAGTTTCTGTAAGTGCCACCTTGGTATTAAACTCCAATTTGTTGATCGGTGGATTGAAAGAGTTTTCCATACTGACCCTGTTGCAGAATTGTCCTACTGAAGAGGAAAGACAATACACGGTGACTCTCTCTGTGCAGGGGGTCTCACCTGCACTGGTGTGTTTTCACAACAGTGATCTGTTGAAAGAGCGACTATCAGCTTTTCTCTTACTGCTAAACCATGAAATGCGATTTGTTTCCTTTCCCATATTAAAAGCACTCGGCAGCCATATTCACGCTTGACTCACCAAATCATATAGCGCTCAGCTAATATCATTCTTGGTAGATGATCACTTCATGGTGGGAGGTTGGTGACTGTAATTTGCCCAACAAAATTATACTTTCTTCTCCTTCCTTTTTGTGATGGAATCCTTTACTGAAAAAAAGTCAGCCGACTAGACAAACTAGGAATGAAATAAAGCATTGGATAAATGAAAGATGTACGTGAATGATTATTGCCCTAATGAAAGAAATTGAATAGATAGGTCGGTAATCGAATAAATTAAGAACTAAATAATTGATGCAAATCAGTTTTTGATGTACATGAGTAAACTGTTATAAAAATGTGTGGGATACAACAGGTGTATTCAAAATGAAAATTTAATGAACAAACGAAAAAACCAACCCGATCCCACTAAAGATGTGATCCTTGATATATGAATACATAAATGAATAAAATGATTGATGGACCATTGATAATCATTTGACGGAAATGCGAAAATAAACGAATGGATAAAAGTTAGATAAGTGAATGAGTGAATGAATTTATTTACTAAAATGCTATAAATAAATGAATATATAACCAAACCAAAGCTTGACAACGAATAGATCATTAAAAAAAAAAAAAAATGATGATGAAGAAACATAAAACAACCATAGCTGCCACTGCAGCCCTGGCTGAATCCTGGACATTCCCTAGAAGGAAGGGCGCAGCACAACCCTGTCATGGTGTCACACTAGAATGGAACCTTATCGCATCATCTTCGTCATCCCCATCCTCATTCATACTAGAAAGAAAAACGTTTTTCATATGAGACCATCCATCACGGCGACGTATTGTCGAATTTCTACCAACAAGGTCCGACCAGCGCGTTGGGCTACTGCGTAAGTCCGACATCTGCTGGATCGTGACCATGAGATCCCCTCCTCACATTCTTTGCGTCGATGACGCTTCATCCTCCCACTCCCTTCCCACGCCCAGGTCTCATCTCTCTCTCAGCTACACATCATCACTGACCGACAGTGCAACCCATGCCCCTGTTAGTACTACCTCCTACCATTCTCACCCTCTTCCGTCCAGTGCTCACAGTCAGCCTATCATTACCGGAGACAGTCTTGGACGAAACGCCCACCCACCCCCCCAACTTCCACCCTTCACCTGCCTCATCAGTTAATGCCTGAGTTTTAATGCCTGATCCTTTTACTGGCAAACCAACGCAGGACATTGCTTCCTGGCTGAAAACTTTTGACAGATATGCCCTACTACAAGGCTGGCAGGAGGACAGTAAAAGAGCGATCCTCCCCTGTTCATGAAGGACCAGGCGCAGTTGTGTGCTGGATGGATCAGACCTGTCAGTGCGTTGTGGCTGGATGGATTAGACCTGTCAGTCCCTGACTTGCACACGTATCAAGGACTGTGTGATGCTCTGATCAGGCGCTTTACGCCTCATGAATCCACGCGATGGATTCGGTTGAAACAGTTTAACGACCGTCGGCAACTACCCCATGAGACAGTAGAAGAGTTCTTTGCGTCGATGACGCGACAGGGACAACAGCTAGACAACCCCCCCAAAGATGTCATGGAAACTATTGTCAATGGCCTCCTTCCATCCATTTCAAAATTTGTTATGCTGCGTTCGCCCCAGTCTCTCCAACAAGCCCTTGACTTGGCCCTGACCGCATCTGTCTTTCAGGACTCCAGCCACAGATAAAGTAGAGGTGGCACTGGCCTCACTCACTGAGCAAATAGGAGCCCTGACGACTGACATACAGAGAATGGACTCGGCTCGCGGGAATACCCGGTTTCACGCCACACACAGACCGCAACACAGGCCACATGTGTTGACCCCCCCAACAGAGCCTCGCCACACAGCGCGCGCTTTGACCCTGGGATAACGGCACCGCCCACCCACGCTCATTCAACCAGCCCGCTGGTCACAGAAACGTTCGTCCAGCCTTTGCGCGGCAGCAGACGCCTTGCCGTTCATGTGGAGGCGCTCATGCGCGACACACGTGTCGGTTTCGTGATGCAAGGTGCCATCATTGCCACGTCATCGGTCACACCGCCGCCGTTTGCTTTAGGCGCAGCAGTAGCAGATAGGGTTTCCCCTCATGACTTCCAAAGCCAGGATTTGTTGCCATGAGAAGAACAAAAAAATCATGACTCTGAACCCGTCCCACACATTAGGTCATTCTCTAAGTGTCGTAAGATTAGAGTCTATATCACGAACAAGCCCTACACCAGTCTGGTAGATACAGGTGCTGATGTCTCCTGTGTTAGTAGCCAAATTGCAAATGGTTTAGTTGAAGACAAACTAGTCAGCCTGCAGCCCTGCCCCCTGACCTTCATCAAGGGAGTCGGTGGACAGCCCGTTAGAGTCCTAGGAAAAATTGAACTGCCCCTCAAACTTTCCAGTCTGCATGTTTCACAGTCATTCATTGTTCTGGAGCATTTGACTTGTCCCTTGATTTTAGGCATTGATTTCTTAACGGCACATCAAGCCTCCCTCCACTTTGGTACCCATCACCTTCAGCTGTACAATGGTTTAACGTCAGTCCCCTTTCTGAAAGACCAACCTGACAGTGTGCCTGTCCAAGTGTTGCACACAACATATATCCCTCCTTATTCTGAAGTGTTGCTACCTGTTCGTGTCACCTCCAAGTGTAGCCATGCCATTGGTGTCATTGACCCATTACAGGCATTGTTGTCAAACAAGAAGGTGATCGCAGCAAGAACCTTGGTTACACTAACAGAAAAATCAGGCCATGTGTGTTGTGCGTATAACTTCACTTCCACTGTGAGATTAACACCCAAGGATACAACTGGTCATTGTGAGGAAGTTTCCCCAAGATTTTGGGGAAATTTCCGAACACTCTGCCAATATCAGGTCAGCAGCTATTCAAACTGACTCTGACCAACTTTCTAAAGCCAAAACCATGATAGCCAATTTAGGTATTGACCTATCAGATTCAGATTTGATTGCAGATTAAAAAAGACTCTTTCACCCTTTTCTAGCCCAGAACAGAGACATTTTTGCTGCTGACATGTCAGAGCTAGGTGAGACTCACCTGGTGTCTCACACCATCGACACGGGTGACTCTGCTCCTATCAAACAAAGGCCATATACGTACAGCACCTGCTCTGAATGCAGAAATAGAGAGACAAGTCAATGAAATGTATCAGCATGGGGTTGTTCGCCCTTCCACATCCCCCCTGGTCGTCTCCTGTGGTTTTAGTGAAAAAGAAAGATGGTACCTATCGCTTTGCGGTCGATTACCGCAAATTGAACAAAGTGACCAAACCAGTACATTTCCCCCTCCCCCGACTGGAAGGTGCGTTAGACATCATGGGACGATCCACCATGTTCTCCACCCTTGATTTGTTTTCTGGCTTCTGGCAAATCCCCTAGATTCTGAGTCTCAGGA
>JADBJO010018623.1:25000-27500 GCA_016801955.1 Conus betulinus
AATGGGCAGGGATGACAGTGGAAGCGGAGGTAAGACGACCCCCCAACCCGAGAGGCAACCCTCACGGATTCGTTGTGCAGGAGAAAGCAAGAAAAACTCGCCGGAACCTGTGAAAAAGGAAATGTCTTACTACCACAGAAGAATAAAGTTACTTGCTGCTTCACTTAAGTCAACGGCTCTGAATGTTTTCATGTTTTTTAGCATTTCATGTTGACTCAAATATAGTCCTGAGATGTACACGTCACAACCCAAAGTGCGACAGCTCATCGGAATTTTAAACCTTGATTATACAACCAGCCACCCTGACATCAAAACTCTCTCACCAGAAACTTTCCATCACAAATTTAAATCGACTCCATTGACTTTCCATTTCCATCAATGGCCGTGTAACCGTTCCCTCATAACAGTGATTATACCATCCGAATTATATTCCCACGACGTCTGTCCCCATCGAAGTCTCCAAGACACCATGATTCAGTAAGATCATAAATCATTATTTATTCCAACAAACAACCGACCGTTAGTGACTACCAGTGCCAGTCACAGTTCAGGGCCTATCACCTAATAACATGCTTAATAGAATAATCAAAACACATCTCCAGCGAAACAAAACAATAGAATTGAACCTGGGTGTCCTAGTTTCCTAGCAGGCACAATCATAATCTCGCAAATGTTATCAGAAATTATCAAGCGCTAGGACAATTACCAATTACATAAGCTCGACAAGGATTTCCGAGTGCTGCTATACATTACCTTAAACATTGCCTACTGACACCACAATGCTGAGGAGGAACACTTTTGGAATACTGGCGCACCCCGTCGACTAAACCAAGAACATATATATATATATATATATATATATATATATATATATATATATATATATATATATATATATATATATATGTGTGTGTGTGTGTGTGTGTGTGTGTGTGTGTGTGTGTGTGTGTGTGTGTGTGTGTGTATACACACCATGAGTAGACTTCTGAGGCACAATTCCTAAGTATCTGAAACATCTTTACTATCATCTGCTGTTTCTCTTTTATTTCAATTGTGATAAACTATACTAAGTAGTCTAACCGATACTACTATTGTATTTAACATAATCATTGATTCACCTGCAAATCTTTAATAATAATTAGAAAAACCATTATTAATGTAATAATCCCTAATTTACCTTTCCGCCCATCCAACCCAGTTTGGTTCCACGTTCAAACACCAAAAGTGAAACTCTACAATACGTATCTACCCGAAGTACCACCACCCGTCACCTATCGATCGATAAACCTCACACAAGCACGGACACCGCGAATGCAGTCTACCCTCTGCACCCGCCACGCGCTGCGTGACAGACTCGTCTCTGTTAATACTAAGCGTTTCGGTCCTCCGACACCAACCTACACTCTCAGAAAATAACCAATCTTTACAAACTTTGAAAACATATTTCTGTACACCAGCGACCACTACCAAGTACAACAACATATGTCTTAGCACATCAACACCGGGGTCAGCTCTATGTTCCCTCAGCTCTATGTTCCCTCAAGTCAAGTAACAAGTCATGTCATGTCAAAGTGACCGGTGGTAAAGCAGTGGTCAGACTGACCAGTGGTCAAGCAATGGTCTAACTGACAAGTGGTCAAGCTATATGGTCAATCTGACCAGTGGTCAAGCGACTAAGTCATATTTGGCCCTCTCTCTCTCTCTCTCTCACGTCATTTTCATTATAAACTCACGCTTGACCACTGGTCAGTTTAACCATTGCTTGACCACAGGTCATTCTGACCATTGCTTGACCACTGGTCACTCCGACCATTGCTTGACCAATGATCATTCTGACCATTGCTTGAACACTGTCACTCTGACCATTAGTTGACCTCTGGTCATCATGTAACTTGAATTGAGGGAACATAGAGCTGAGGGAACACAGAGTGGTTTGTTAGGAAAATTAGCTCTATGTTCCCTCAGCTCTATGTTCCCTCAAGTCAAGAGATATTTACGTCATGTAATATGGCATGGCATATGTCATGGCACATGGCATGATATGACATGGCATTATGACATGACATGACATAGCATGTAACTTGACTTGAGGGAACATAGAGCTGAGGGAACATAGAGCTGAGGGAACATAGAGCTGAGGGAACATAGACATGCATCCTCAATACCACTGAAACTAATCCACTTATCTGCATCAATGTAGATCAGAAACGCATTATTTTATTCCTACACCTACGGCTTTCCTTGACTTTAAGTTCAAATTCTATTTTTTTTTTTCCCCTTCAAACTTCCGCGCATTTCAATTTCCTCACTCTCTTCTCTCCTCCCACAGAATTTTCCCCTTTGTCGAACTCACATAAAAGAAAACTTTGCGAATGAAAACAAACAAAAAATCCTCCAGTTCTGGATCACATCGAAGAACTCAAGTTTCACGAGTGTTCGTTTACACACGTAAAACCCACTATTCCGGCGAGTCTAAGCGTTCTCCTCCTTCCCCCCTCCA
>JADBJO010018623.1:32500-34951 GCA_016801955.1 Conus betulinus
CATCAACATCATCATCATAATAATAACAATCATAATCATAATAATGATAATAACAATAATAATTATGATAACAATATGATATTGTAATTTCAATTGACATAGCGCCTATTCTCTAAAAATTAGGGCTTTTTAAGCGCTTTACATAACAAACACACACGCACACACAAACGCGCGCGTGCGCGCGTGCCCGCGCGCGGGAGGGCGCGCGCACACATGCTCACACGCACACACCACACACACCCACGTCCACAGACACACGCATGCACGTACGCACGCACTCACATCAACACAGCCTGCACGCACAAGCGACACAATCACCAGGCACTCACGCGTGCACGCAAAACCCACTCAAACACTCGGAAGGTGGATGGGGGGGGGGGGGGGGGGGGTTACGACTGATGAAAGAAGTGTGTCTTAACGGCAGATTTGAAAGAAGAGAAACAGATAGAAGCCAGCTTGTAGTCAATTCGACCCTGGATTGAAGCCAGTGGAGGGCCTGCAACAGAGAGTGACATGCTGATGTTTAGATGTTTTGCAAACAAACCTGGCAGCGCTGTTCTGAACTTTCTGTAGTTTGTTGTGTAGGTGACTTGGAGAGCCAGCCAAGAGACTATTGCAGTAGTCCAGCCTTGAGAGAACTTGGGAACAAACCGGAGTTTTTGTGGCTTCAGTGGAAAGGAAGTGTCTGATTGAACTGATCTTACGTATTTCCAGATATGCTGCCTTACAAACATTAGACCCGTGGTGCCTGAAAGAAAGGGTGGAATCAAAAGTCACACCGAGGTTACGAGCCTGGGATGAGAGTTGAATATCAGAACGTTGGATACTGATGGAAGAAGGAAGGGAGGGATGACCTTGGAGTTTGGGAGGAGCAAGGAGAAGAACTTCAGTTTTGTCATCATTCAGATGCAGCTTATTCAAAGTCATCCATTTCTTTAAATCTTGAGAACAGCTTTGAACATCACTGACAACATCCTTGAGTTCAGATACAGTGCTTGACACCAACCCAATCCACGGTCCCTCACTGTCAAGTCTGTGGACGTGACTGATAGCTACGACTCCTGTGTCAGGCAGGTGGAGCAGAGAAAAGAGTCAATGAAGAAGGTTTCAATCCTCCACACAGGTTGACCTGTGTCAGGCAGGTGGAGTAGAGAAAAGAGTCAGTGAAGAAGGTTTCAATCCCCACAGGTTGACCTGTGTCAGGCAGGTGGAGCAGATAAAACAGTCAGTGAAGAAGGTTTCAATCCTCCACACAGGTTGACCTGTGTCAGGCAGGTGGAGCAGATAAAACAGTCAGTGAAGAAGGTTTCAATCCTCCACACAGGTTGACCTGTGTCAGGGTGGGTGGAGCAGATAAACAGTCAGTGAAGAAGAAGGTTTCAATCCTCCACACACGTTGAGCTTCCAGATCCCCGATGGGTCATGGAGAAAGAAGAGCCATGGATGACGTCCCCTGTCCTGGTGGACAGTCTGTGACAAGGACTGTGATGGAAACGAGTCACATGAACAGCATCAATGGACTGACGAGGGACAGGAGTCACATGAACAGCATCAATGGACTGACGAGGGACAGGAGTCACATGAACAGCATCAATGGACTGACGAGGGACAGGAGTCACATGAACAGCATCAATGGACTGACGAGGGGGACAGGAGTCACATGAACAGCATCAATGGACTGACGAGGGACAGGAGTCACATGAACAGCATCAATGGACTGACGAGGGACAGGAGTCACATGAACACAGCATCATGGACTGACGAGGGACAGGGAGGGTCACATGAACAGATGGTCGAGGGACAGGACATGAACAGCATCATCATGGACTGACGAGGGACAGGAGTCACATGAACAGCATCAATGGACTGACGAGGGACAGGAGTCACATGAACAGCATCAATGGACTGATGAGGGACAGGAGAACACATGAACAGCATCACATGACAGGATGGACGAGGGACAGGAGTCACATGAACAGCATCAATGGACTGACGAGGGACAGGAGTCACATGAACAGCATCAATGGACTGACGAGGGACAGGAGTCACATGAACAGCATCAATGGACTGACTGATGAGGGACAGGAGTCACATGAACAGCATCAATGGACTGACGAGGGACAGGAGTCACATGAACAGCATCAATGCATGACGAGGGACAGGAGTCACATGACGAGGACTGACGAGGAGTCACATGAACAGCATCAATGGACTGACGAGGGACAGGAGTCACATGAACAGCAATGGACTGACGAGGGACAGGAGTCACATGAACAGCATCAATGGACTGACGAGGGACAGGAGTCACATGAGAGTCACATGAACAGCATCAATGGACTGACGAGGGACAGGAGTCACATGAACAGCATCAATGGACTGACGAGGAGTCACATGAACAGCAACAGGCTCTGTAGAGCTTGTGACAGTCCAGCTCTGGACCTTCTGTTCGTC
>JADBJO010018624.1:0-10000 GCA_016801955.1 Conus betulinus
TTTCATGACGGCGCCATGCACTAACTCCCAATACGTCTTTTGACACTGGCTCGCTGAAACATACGGTATCACAAGGCTCGCCGCTCCACTTAGGTCCATCCAACTACAACCGCTGAACCCCATCCCCCTTCCCCATCATCCCCACTGCCCCATCCCCCCCCTCCCCCCCCCCCCCCAATTACCACCCACCACCACCACTTCCACCACCCTTCCCAATTACCAGCCTGACTTGTTCCGCTTCATGATGATGGCGTGAGCGATTCTCTCCCTCTGGTCGTCTGAGAAATGAAGAATCCTGACGATGGCTCTCAGGTGTTCGTCACTGGCGCTCTTGTCGGTGGTCAGGTAATGGAACACGGAGTCTTTGAGGAAGCGCAGAGTGGTTCCGCTTCGGTGCCCCGGGATGGGCATGGTGTGGTAGCTCTCGTGGCGCTGGATGGCTTGCCACTTAGCCAGCTCCGCCTGGGTCTTCACCAGCTTGTGGTACAGCTCTTTCTCCGTGGACTCCTGACTGCGGCCCCCCCTTTGCGCCGGATCTCCTCCTGAGGAACACAACAGGCCAGCAGTGCACAGACAGGTCAGTGAGGTCATTTCTGTGCACCGTTCTTCACGCTCACTCCGTTTTTCACTTTCCCCTTTATTTGTAGAGCACAACTGTTTATATAGTCGTCTATACTTAACCCTTATTCTCTTCTGCCTGTTTCCTTCTTTCTCACAAAACTGTTTTTCATTTACAGGTACTAAGAAGTTATATGGCCGTTACAACAGAAGGGTAACTAATAATAATTGACCATTCTTAAAGCATCGGATAAACATGAGGAGGGGAGGAGGGCGAAACCAAGAGAAGACCACAAGGAGCAAAATGAAATAAAATAAAACAAATAAATCGAAGAAGAAGAAGACGAAGAAGAAGAGGAAGAAGAGGAGAAGAAGAAGGGGAAGGAGGAGGAGGAGGAGAAAAAGAAATTATGTGAAAAACGAGAAAAAAAAAACGAAGAAACCCGCTGCATTTCAAACATGGTTTCATACATACTTTGAAAAAATAAACAATCAAACCTCCAATCATGGGAGCTGGTACAGTTAATGTATGTACACTTTCTCTATTTTTTTTTGTGTACCTCTAACACATTCATCTACAGGAGCGGGATTTTTTTTAAAACAGATTTCCACCCAGCATTCACGTCGCTGTGCGTTCTTTTCCTTCAGCAGAACCCATCCAAAGTTTACTGTCAGGTCCAAAGACCGGTGTTGTTTAAACATCACTTAGTTTTACCCAATGACGGATGGAATAAGGTGGGGGGGGGGCAGTACACACACAGGAGAAACGCCAACACCACACCAAGGATCTGCCTGCTTCCCTAACTTGGTCAGTGCATTTATTAATCATTATTAACCCAAGCCTTGGCACACACGCGACTGAAGTGGAGGAACCTGTTAAAGATGAGTGATATCCATTAACGACTCCGAGTGCCAAAAGAAGACGACGTGAGTCCGTTTTTCACTGCAACAATAATGTTCTTGACATCTTCAGCAACTACCCAACATGGCTGTTTCCCCACCTGGGGAAATACAGAACAAGCATTGCGCTATTACTTTCACCAACGCACGCGCGCGCGCACATACACAGACGTGTTGATGTTCTAGCAAAGACATGAGCAAAACGATCATCAGATTCGCATTTTTTTTTTTTACTTCTCTTTTTCAGTGCAAGAATGCTATACTTGGGCAGAAAAAAGTACAATTTTCTAATTTTCATTTGACAGAAAGAGAAACTGGGTGTTTCGGTTTACACGATGAAATGAAAAAATATTCATGAAAATTTAAGTAAGTACGATCAAAACATTTATCGTAGACGACAAATAAGTTCCTTGATTTGTAGTTGGAAATTGGATTGTTTTTTAAAACAAAGTATGTCAAAAATATACATTGTATATGTGGTCATAGCATATCAACTGATCACATTCTTTTGTGTAACTTAATGAAAAAAATTCATTCCAAATACGTCTGTACAACCTATTCAAAATGTTTTCCTGTCAGCAAGTGAAACATCTGTTCCTTTTGTACTTAGCTAAAAGTCCAGCAAGCAAATACTTACAACAGATAACAGTCAGTGGTGAGATGAGACAGAGATTACATGTTTTTTTTTTAAAATCTTTAATTTAGTGGATTTTCTATTTTTTTTGTGTGTGTGTTATAGCTGTAGATAAGTTAATTCTTTTGACTCGTTGTGCTAACCTTTTCTCCCGGTCCCGTTTTTTTTTTTTTTTGTCTAATATCACGTATTGTGGAAAGATGTAAAACAAAACAACAACAACAACAACACACACACACAACAACACACACACACACACACACACACACACAAGCGTGCGCGCACGCGCGTGTGAACCAAATGAGTGGCGAGGGAAAACAACAGCAAGTATGACAAGGTCTGGGCACATATACAGAGAGAGATGGAGGGGGGGGGGGGGGGGGGGGCTGGGGGTGGTGGAGATGACGACAATGTCGTTAAAGTGTAACATGATACCCTTCACTAACGGCGTGTATGGACCGTGCGGTTTTGTCTTGCCAATAGAAGCATTTGTTACGCCTGTCTGCAGTCCATATGTGCCAGTCCATCTGTGGTATCGACCAAAGATAGACCACCTGTAATTCTGTGCTATTTTCACCGCCACGCAGAACACATCACGATCCAACGGCCTCAGCACAGGGTAGGCGTGATGAACGTCGCCTTGACTCTGACCTTTAAGGTCGGGTGAAAATAGCTCACTTAGGCGTCACACGAATGTGATGAGAAAGAACAAATGGAGAGCAACGTGCTTCAACATAATTGTCTTCTAGTGGTCAAGTTTAAAAAATACGGAGCAAAGAACCAAGCCACAGCTTAGTCGTGCATTAGAAGATAAATTTGGAAAATAATGTGTACTAATGAAGATTCATATACGCGCTTACCTTGAATTTCAAATCAGGGTGTTCAAGGTATTTACAAATTTGAGGGGGGGAGGGGAGTAATACAAAAATGGAAAACAGATGGCTGAAAACACAAACTCTACATTTCTTTTATTCCCCACTTCCATTCAGCCTCTCTGCCACCTCAGACACATCCATTCTATTCTCCCTACCCAGCACACACACACACACATACACATGCACACACACACATGCTCTTGCACATACAGGTACGGACATGCGTACAGACAAGACAGGAACTTCAGACTCTGGGAAGGAGACCGGGCACATATCTTGCAGGGCTTGGTTACAGTATGCTCTGTGGAAAAGACAGGTTTGGAGGGCTGTCTCACCCAAGATAAGACACTGAGAACAACTGCCCCCATTGAATGAGACCAGAGATGTAGAAGGCACAGGATCAGTGTCTCCGCCTCTTTCTCCGAGTTCATCCCACCCAGTGAACGTACTCGCCACTTCAGTTGCTCTGACTGGCTCTCTGTGTGTCTGCTTCCTTCTGGCGGGATGGCCATCTGTTCACCACGTTTTGTGTCCATTGTCCAATGGAAACACTCACACAGGATGGTTCACGCACAGACAGTAGACTGACTTGGTTGAACAGTGGACAAAAAGAAGCTGGCATGCGTGGCTATCTAGGATGTGAGCCGTTCTCTGGCCCTGAAGTGGTAAGTGACGTGCGGCATAGCGAGCGAACGGGACAGGACAAAGACAAACAGCAGAAAGCAAAACAAGACACTGATCTCCTCCTGTCTATACTTTAAACAGATGCTAATTTTTTTTCTTTTTTTTTTTTAGTGCACAAACTGGCTTACCTCTTCCTCGTGTTCAAACATGGCAGACTGTCTTCCTTTGTTGTACATCTCCAAGAAGATTTGTTCCGACTCCGCGAGTTTATTCCTCATGGCTTTCTGCACGTTTTAAACACACCATGCTATATAGGACATTCCACACAATCACCTCTGTCTGTCAGTCTGTCATTCTATCTGTCTGTCTGTCTGTCTGTCTGTTTGTCTCTCTCTCTCTCTCTTGCAAGCAAGCAAGCGTGCATGCAGCGTATAACAGATAAGATTGGAGCTGAAAATAAGATAGGCAAGACTGGACTGCCTGATAATGATTTCTTTTTTTCTTTTCATTTTTGTTTTTTTTTTTGTTTGTTTTTTTTTTTTTTTTTTTTTTGCTGCTATTTTAGACCATTCAAATCGCTGCTGCAACAGGGAATGCACCTTTCTGCAATCACGAAAGGTAAATTTCAACCAGCCCCTGTACAATTTTCCCTAGGAGTATGTGACTTGACAAAAGATGTGACAGAAAATCAAAGAATTGTCGGTTCTGTATAAGACAAGGGATCTCCATTTTCTGTTCGAATGCATGAAATACACGTGTTTGAGGGAGAATCACGTTCATCCTACTGCTGCATGACAGGGGCTGAAGTGGACTGAGAGGTTCTGGTCTTTTTACTGTAGCCTGCAGCACTCCGGACTGTGGACAGGAACTCTCCCGGACCATTCAATGCCACAAAAAATGACTGATCGGACTCGAAACCTGCGGCGGTTTTTTTTTTTTTTTCTTTCTTTTTTGCCTGGGTAGATTTCATTGATCTGTCAAAGTGGACTTTCGTCCAGAACCTTGCCAAAAATCATTGTGATTGCAGTAGGCCGTTTTACGGCCAGAAATCGTTATGTGATTGCAGTAGGCCGTTTTTTTGACCAGAAATCATTATGTGATTGCAGTAGGTCATTTTAAGGCCAGAAATCATTCTGTAATTGCAGTGGGCCGTTTTACCATCAGAAATCATTCTGTGACTGCAGTGGGCCGTTTTACTCTCAGAAATCATTCTGTAATTGCAGTGGGCCGTTTTACAGTCAGAAATCATTCTGTGATTGCAGTGGGCCGTTTTTACCATCAGAAATCATTCTGTAATTGCAGTGGGCCGTTTTACGGTCAGAAATCATTCTGTGATTGCAGTGGGCCGTTTTACGGTCAGAAATCATTCTGTGATTGCAGTGGGCCGTTTTACCATCAGAAATCATCCTGTGATTGCAGTGGGCCGTTTTGCGGTCAGAAATCATTCTGTAATTGCAGTGGGCCGTTTTGCGGTCAGAAATCATTCTGTAATTGCAGTGGGCCGTTTTGGCGGCCAGAAATCATTATGTGATTACAACAGGACGTTTTACGGCCATAAATCATTATATGATTGCAGCAGGCCGTTTTACCGCGAGAAATCCCTCTTTGATTACAGTAGGCTGTTTAATAGGCAGAAATCCTCTGTGATTGCAGTGTGCTAGTTTACGGCCGGAAACCACTCTGTGATTGAGTAGGTCATTACGGCCAGATATCACTCTGTAATTGCATTAGGCTGTTTTTATGGCCAGATATCACTCTGTAATTGCATTAGGCTGTTTTATGGCCAGAAATCACTCTGTCATTGCATTAGGCCGTTTTACGGCCAGAAATCACTCTGTCATTGCATTAGGCCGTTTTACGGCCAGAAATCACTCTGTCATTGCATTAGGCCGTTTTACGGCCAGAAATCACTCTGTCATTGCATTAGGCCGTTTTACGGCCAGAAATCACTCTGTCACTGCATTGGGCCGTTTTATGGCCAGAAATCACTCTTTGATTGCAGCAGGCTGTTCCACGCGCATTGAAAGAATGCAGCGCACAGGACCTGATCATGAAGTGATCATGTCACTCTTCAGAACTGACGGATTCACAGGAGGGGAGGGGATGACTGGAGGAGGGTGAAGACAACAGGTGAGGGTTGAGGGGAGAGTAGAGGGGGGAGGGGGAGGGGAGGGGGCTTGAAGGATGTCGCGGCTGTCTACGATCCAAGCTGATTCGGTACGGCTCATCGACTTACAAACGGTCTATAGCTGTGATCCTGCTCCGCGACTAGGATGATTGCGATGAAACGGAACAGAGACTACGGCGCACTCGTCTAGTGACCGGGTGCATGGTCTCGTTCGGTGGGCGACCTGCTGTAACCTGAAGGAATGGTGCGCTGTCAAGACGGGTGTCCTGAGAGTGATGCCAGGGGCAGAGAACACGAGGTGAACCAAACTATCAACAAGAGAGGAAGAGAAGCACGGCCCTCCTTAATGACCAAGTGACTTTACAATCGGTCCGACAATATATACAGACAGGCTACCCTTCATCCATCCCCACCACGCATCACCCTCTGCGTACACACACACAACACACACACACACACACTCACACACACACACACACTCACACACACACACACACACACACACACACACACACGCACGCACGCACACACACACTAACAAACACATGCACGCACATCTACCGTACACACACACACACACACACACACACACACACACACACACACTCACACACACACATACGCACGCACGCACACACACACCACTACAAACACATGCACGCACATTTACCGTACACACACACACACACACACACACACACACACACACACACACACACGCGCGCGCGCACGCACGCGCACACACTAACAAACACATGCACGCACATCTACCTACACACCACACACACACACACACACACACACACACACACACACACACGCACGCACGCACGCACGCACGCACGCGCACACACTAACAAACACATGCACGCACATCTACTGTACACACACACACACACACACACACACACACACACACACACACACACACACACTGACACACATGCCCTCACCCGCTTTCCCGCTATACTCCCATGCTCAATCTCTCATTCACCAGCCCCTCCTTCCCGTCCACCCTTCCACCACCCCTACGTCCACCTCTTTCTCTCACTCACTGCCTTCCACAGAACTATAAGAAAGGGGTAAGTGGCGATGGAGGTGGGGCAGGGGGAAACTCAATACGCACCTTGACCTCGTCCAGCTGTTGCTGCAGGGTGGCCCCTTTCTTCAGGGACTCGGTGTGGGCCTCTTGCAGCGAGGCCAGTTCCTTGCGGGCCGCCTCCGCCGACTCGTGCGCCTCCTCCAGCTCTTCGCGAAGATCCTGCTGTATCTGTCCGTGTGACAACAACATGGCACAATAGTCATGATCATCATTGTTGTCATCATTTTCATCCTGCTGTATCTGTCCGTGTGACAACAACAACGTAGCACGATAATCATGATCATCATTACTGTCATCATTTTCAATCCGCTGTATCTGTCCGGTGTGACAACAAAATAGCACAATAGCCATGATCATCATTGCTGTCATCATTTTCAATCCGCTGTATCTGTCCGTGTGACAACAACGTAGCACGATAGTCATGATCATCATTACTGTCATCATTTTCATCCTGCTGTATCTGTCCGTGTGACAACAACGTAGCACAAGTCATGATCATCATTTACTGTCATCATTTTCAATCCGCTGTATCTGTTCGTGTGACAACAACGTTGCACAATAGCCATGGTCGTCATTACTGTCATCATTTTTCATCCTGCTGTATCTGTCCGTGTGACAACATAGCACAGTAGCCATGATCATCATTACACTAAACATTTTCATCCTGCTGTATATGTCTGTGTGACAACATAGCACAATAGCCATGGTAATGCTGATCATTACTGTCATCATTTTCAATCTGCTGTACCTCTCCTTATGACAACAACATTGCACAATAATCATAATGATGATAACTGTCATTTTCAATTTGCTGTATCTGTCCTGTTTGACAACAGCATAGCACAATAATCATAACTGTCATTTTCAGTTTGCTGTATCTGTCCTGTTTGACAACAACATAGCACAATAATCATAACTGTCATTTTCAGTTTGCTGTATCTGTCCTGTTTGACAACAACATAGCACAACAGCCATGATGATCATAACGGTCATCATTTTCGTCCTGCTGAATCTGTTCTTGTGACAACACCATAGCACAATAGCCATGATGATCATTGCTGTCATCGTTTTCACCGCTGTCATTTGTGAATGTAGCAGGAGGTACATTTCTGGCAATGGCAACTATAGCAAACAGCAGTAACAGAAATCAGAAAATGACTCTCTCTCTCTCTCTTCATGTGTGTGTGTGTGTGTGTGTGTGTGTGTGTGTGTGTGTGTGTGTGTGTGTGTGTGTGTACTCACCCTCATACGAGCATGCATATCTATGCGCAAGTGCATACGCGTCTCTTCAGGCTGAGCTCTGTGTGTGTGTGTGTGTGTGTGTGTGTGTGTGTGTGTGTGTGTGTGTGTGTGTGTCTGTGAGTGTGTGTGTGTGTGTGTGTGTGTGTGTGTGTGTGTGTGACAATTCAGACCCACATTTCCAGCTGATATATATCTGCCTCATTAAGTATCCTAGGCAAGCCCATTTAAGAACAGCTCTCTTCCCACAGACTGCACACCGCCATCAGTCACGTCAAAGAGAACAGACTGTGCGACCACATGGGACAGATTATTTTTGCACTGTTGCCCATCTTTCTTCCTAAAGAGTGCACACCCCCCATCAGTCACACCAAAGGGGGCAGACTGTGACCGCATAGAACCGACTAGTTTTGCACTGTTGCCCAGTTTTTTTTTTTTTTTCCCAGAGAGTGCACCCCCTCCCCCCTCCTCCATCTCTCGCGTCAAAGAGGACAGACTGTGACCACATAGGACAGAGTGTTTTTGCTGTGTTCCAGCTTTCTTCCCACAGAGTGCACAACGCCTCTAATTGTAAGTGGACATGATCTACGCAGTCAGCTCTCACTGTTGACCGCTACTGGATGTTTTTAACTATTCCATGAGCTCTTTAAACACCCGAAGGTCCAGCATCTCTCTCTCTCTCTCTCTCTCTCTTAATATAATTTCTTTTCTTACCATTTTTTCGGACTACAGGTTCAATTTTCATAGTTGTTTTCATAGTTTGATTTCCTTTTGCGTTCCGTTTTTAACTGCCTTTAGTTTACCAGTGTATGTTTTTAACACAGAGAGAGAGAGAGAGAGAGAGAGAGAGAAAGAGAGAGAGAAACGGGGGTACTATTCTTTTATAATTACTATTCTTATTATCATCATCATTGTTATCATTATTGTATTATCATCGTTGTTGTTGTAGATTAATTTCTTCATTCCTTTTGTTACTATTACCATGTTTGGTCTTACTCTGTACTTCGATATAATATTGTAGAATAGCAAGTCCGGATGGGAAAACCAGGCATCACCTAAAATCTCTATCCCCGAGGAACAAGTCTCTCTCTCTCTCTCTCTCTCTTCATTTCTTTCAGTCCACCCCTACATACACTCCTCCATCCTACCCACTCCTACAACGCCCAGATGTGACCGTACCCGGAGCTTTTCTTCCACCATCAGCCTCTGCAGGTCCTCGATCTCTCTGTCTTTGTGTTCCAGCTGTTTGCTGAGCTCTTTCACTTGCGCCTTGAGCTCTTTCAGGGTGAGATCCATTCTCTGGGAAGGCGTCAAGTACGTCCCTGGGGACTCCATGCGACAGTGGTCATGGTGATGCTTCTCAAAACGAAGTCGGCTTGAGATGTTGTCCCTGGAAAATGAAGGTGTAGGGACAGACCATGAGTAATTAAGGCAGCCTGGGTTCACGTTATCCCAGTGGATGTGTGTGGACAGAGGCCAACTTATTCTCAGGTCAGTATCAATCTCATAGCTATACAACAACCCAGTAGACTACTCATGGCCTTTGAAGGCTATCACCACTTACGGAAAGTCAGCCCGGTCTTTAACACAAAAAGTCACACATGCAAATACTTACCTACGCATGATGCCTACAAATTGTGAACATCAATTAACAGGATGGCGGCGGGGTTTCGGCCGTAAAAAAAAATACAATAGTCGCCTTAATTACCCAAAGATATCGGTGTTCGAGGAAGACAGCGAACAACTATTCTTTAGGGGGAATAGAATGAAATGTCTCACAAGAAAAAAAAATGGAAGAGATGAGTGGCACTGTCCTGATGTTTACACGTTCCATCTGACAGGCCGGTAACGTCTTTACTTTCTCTGGCTTTATGCTCCTCTCAGTGCACGTCCACTCCAGCCTTACACTTATGGAACTATCCATGACATGTGGGCTATGT
>JADBJO010018624.1:15000-34950 GCA_016801955.1 Conus betulinus
TCATCTCTCTGTATGTGCATGGTACGAAACAAAGTTGTTGCATGTTTGTCTATGGCACCCGACAGAAAGAGGTTGATGGTTGTTTGTGTGTTTTGTTGTTGTTTTTTTTTCTCCACCAACCACTGAATGATTTTTTGTCCAGTGTGATTTATGATTAATCTGTTCCAGGTTTAGCCATTGTTGTGTGGCGCATTGACCAACCAGACGATCCTACCCGAAAGTTCTTCACGCTCTCCACCACCCAACTCTAATTACCCTGGGCGTTCCTAACCACTTCTGTGTGTAGTGTCTACATATAAACACATGGTACTCTGGAGCTCTGCCTGAGAATCCCCAGACTCAAAGAATCAAACTGGCACTGCATTTCTCGCTGAAGTTGGACTGTGAGCTGAAAGGGGGAAGCAGGGCAGTGGGGGCTGGAGTATACCTGCACTTGGCACGTTGTGTGTGTTTGGAGGCGTCTGCCCGGTTGTACCAGTCGTCTGTGTGTTCAAAGTATATGAGATGTGTTCACAAATTCACACCGTTGTCTGGAAACGTCCGAGTCTCTGTCTGGACAATGAAAACGTGTTGTCACTGTTACTGACATGCTCTCTCTCTCTCTCTCTCTCTCTCATGTTCTTTTTTTTTTTATCTTAAAGACACGTTTGGAAAGATTGAAATGTACAGTTAAAATGTATTTTTCATTCAAACGTAACAGAAAAGTATTTCATTGTCAGTCTTTTCCTAATGTGATGAGCACTTAATGCAAGGATCACACACACACACACACACACACACACACACACACACTCTCTCTCTCTCTCTCTCTCTCTCTCTCTCTCTCTCGGGGTCGTGACCTGACAGTGGAGCGTGCAGATCGCATGTCGTGTCGTCTCGTTAATCTCTCTGCCAGTTGAAGAAGAAAGAAGTCGGTCCTGATCGCCGTTGTTTGCCAGCGGCCTTCTACTGAACCATGTCGGCCACCCCCCCACTCTTTTTTTTCGAGTGACATGCAGTCCGTGTTGCCGGTTTTCCTCTCATCTATGATGAGGAGAGCCATGGAGAAGAAAGCCGCGCTAATCGCCATGTTGACACCTGGCCACAGACTGGACGGTGTCACCCCTGGCCTGCTCCTCACCCTGTTGTTCTGGGGCAGTTTTGCTGTTGAGTTTGTGGAGATGTAGAGCAGAACCCCGGACCCAAGGACAGCCGGAGACAGTCACGACTGGGCAGTGGTGGACAGACAAGTTTGGACAGGGCAGCGACATCCCATGGCAGTGGGCAGTCTACTCCTCCTCCTTCCTGGCAGCCTACTCTTACTGACGTCATGGAGACGCTTCGGTTCATGAAGGTCCAGAACGCCGCAACATACTGTAAACTTGATGAAGTGGGATGCTGTGTGAAAGGACTGAGAGAGCAGTATGCTGAGTTGGACAGTAATGTGATGGGTTTAAAAGATAAAGTGGATGATCTGAAAAAAAAAATCAAAATCTTTTAAAGGAAAACTCTGATCTGTTTCCTGGGTTGAACAGCTGGAAAAAAAAAAAAGACTGACGACCTTTAGGGCAGATCAAGAGGAATAACCTTCTACTCTATGGAATAAACAAGACCAAAATGAGTCCGCGGAACAGTGTTAAAGTAAACTGGGTAATGTCATTGCTGATAAATTGAATATTAGTACTGACATTGAATTTGATAGGGTCCACCATTTGAATAGCAGACCAGACTTTCCGATCATTGCGGAGGTGTGCTCTTTTTACAAACACCAAGTGCAAATTCTGAAAGTAAAACAGAAAACTGCAGGGCACCAGCATTTTTTGTAGGGGAAGACTTCTCCTTCCGAGTGAGGAAGATTAGGCGCAAACTGCCCCCCCCCCCCCCCCTCTCTTCCTGAAAAATAGTTAGAAATGATGGGAAAAGAGCCACGATGGTCTTCGACCACCTACTCATAGATGACAAAAGTCTTTCCTTGGTGAGGTGGACACTTTGCACGAATCCAGATAGGAGACCGGCTGGCCATGTTCTGAATGTATCCCCCCACCCCCCATAACAGCAAGGGAGGGAACAGAGTTCATCTAACACCGTGTGTGCGCTCACCCGTCTTTCATGTCAGTGACACACTTGAACGACGCAAAGGTCAGGAGAGCGAGGTCGTGCCAACCAGCGACAGGGGGGAGTGAGCACGTGCAACACACACTGCATGCTAAAACAAAAACATTTCTCTTTTTTGCTGAGGACTGTGAATGGGTTGTTAACAAAAATGTATGATTGCGATCTTACTTTTGTTTATGAATTTGATCTGGCTTGTTAGTTGAAAAATTCATAGAGGAATGTCAGTGTGATATTTTTGCCAGATGCAGATTGTTTTGTAAACCTGCTGTAAAACCTACTAATATGGTAGACGTTCGGGAGGGCTTGTTTGCTTGATAAGAAATGACCTTTTCCAGTATGTCAAAAGTGTTGATGTGGATCATGTTAATTGTTGAGTCTTTTTTATTGACAAAGAGCTATTTGGATTGGGTAAAGATATTCTGCATGTTGGTGCATATGTACGCCCAGAAGGTTCTGCTTTCTACACTCATTTTGATATGACAATCGCATTGGTATGCATGAAGAGTGTGTAACTGATTTTCTGTGTCACAGAATGACGTGTATGTTATTTTAGTTGGTGATTTGAACAGTAGAACTGCTGATGTTTCTCAAGAATACACTGTGAAATATAATTTTGACCCTCAATTCAATAATTTATCTCTTAATTTGACCCAGCAATCAAATGATCTAACTTTGAACAACTATGGGAAATTATTATTGAACATGTGTACTGCATTAGATCTGAGTATTTTTTGAATGGCGTGTGCAGAGGCGACCATGAAGGTTGCTACACATTCATATCTGATTCTGGCAGCAGTATCACAGATTATTTTTGTATTCTCATGTGAACATTTTATGATATTGTGTTTTGCTTCTGCGAATTATCTATTTTTGAACGTATTGATTCTGACCATTTGCCAGTGTCTGCAGTTTAGTTTTCCCAAAGCAACATTTATCTTATCTGATATTTTAACGCAAAAAGAGGATTTTGTTATATACAAACTTTTATGGGATGACAGGTGTGCTGATAAATATACCAGTATTTTATGTAGTGAGGAAATAGGTACCAACATTGATCTTGCGATTGATTTAATTGATGTTAACGTGAACGATGCTCTTAAAGCTTTTAATGATTGCATAAGAGTAAGTGCGGAATCCATGAAAACACGTATATCATTTGAGAACAATGAAAATTCAAATAAATGGTTTGATTTAGAATGCAAACTTTGTAAAAGAAAACCAAAAGATTGTTGCAGGTATTTCGTTGTGTCAAATTTGAAAAGAAAAAAGAATCAATTATCGAAAAAAGAAATGAATATGCTATTGTCAGACATGAGTATAAAAACTTATTAAAGCGGAAGAAGATGTAATTCCAGAAAGCCTTATTAAATAAACTTGTATTGACTGTGAGAAACCAAAAGGAATTCTGGGACGTTGTTCATTATGCATCTTTCAAAAGGAAACAGCCTAGAAATATAACATATCAATTGACTCTTGGTTTCAACATTCTAAAGCTTTGCTGGAAACGGATGCTGACAACATAGTAAATGAGGACTCAGGTGAAGACACGGAAGACTGTATGAATCGTCCAATCTCTAAAGAAGAAATACTGCTTGCTTTAAGGAAAAAGAAAAAAAAAAAAAAAAAAAAAAAAAAAAAAACGTAAAGCAGCTGGTCCCGGTGGTATTACTGGCGAGCTCTTTAAAAACATTCGAATGATCAGGTTATACTTTTTTTTCTTGAAATTGCTAAATAAACTATTTGATGATGGTATATTCCCTGACAATTGGTCTGAATCTGTTATTCAGCCTATTTTCAAAGAGGTGACATCAATAACCCAGGGGGAATTTCTTTGAGTGATATTAGTAGTACATTATTTGGTATGGTGATAAATAACAGATTGCAAGAATGGGTGGAAGGAAACAATATTACAGGTGAATATCAAGCTGGATTTTTAAAAAAAAAGGATATGCGACAGTCGAACACATGTTTTCTTTACTAGCTCTCGTACAGAAGCAGTTTCTGTTACAATAGAAACCTTTATGTTGCATTTACAGATTTCGAAAAAGCTTGTGATATGACAAATCGAAATCTTCTCTGGCCATTCCCTTAAAAATGGTATCAAAGGTAAAATATTTAAATCTATTAAAAGAATGCACGATGATGTTAAAGCAAGAGTTCGATGTGGGTTCTATATTAACTGATTACATTGCAGACACATCAGGATTAAGACAAGGAGATGCCTGCAGCCCTGTTCTGTTCTCTCCTCCTTTTATTAACGAATTAGCGATATGAGTTATCAACAATGGAAGACGTGGTGCTAGATTTTCATTTGACACGTATGATTATTCATTCTATTGTTGGCTGATGATGTTTTGATGGCGGGGACATATACAAGTTTGCAGACACAATTGAATAGTCAACAGCATGCCGCTCTCTCTCTCTCTCTCTCTCTCTCCTCTCTCTCTCTCTCTCTCTCTCTCTCTCTCTGTCTCTCTCTCTCTCTCTCTCTCTCTCTCTCTCTCTCTCTCCTCTCCTCTCTCTCTCTCTCTCTCTCTCTCTCTCTCTCTCTTCGGTTTAAAGTAAACATGACAAAAAGCAATAATATAGTCTTTCAGAAGGGTGGATATTTGAGTGTGAGGAAAAAAAATGGTTATATAATAGTGTTACAATGCCTGTAGTTAACGTGTACAAATACTTAGGAATACTTCTTTCAACGCGCTTGAGCTTTACCGCTGCATGCAAAGACCTTGCAACCAAAGCAAATAATGTTTTGATTTATCTTTTGATAAGGTTAAACATGTTAAGCAACAACTCCTTTAATTTATTCATGAAATTATTTGATTCTCAGATGCAACCAATAGTGCAGTATGGTTATGAAATATGGGGCCTAGAAAATGCTGATGTCCATTGTGAACCAGTCCAATTATTCGCTTTAAAGACATTTCTAGCAGTAGACAAACGAACGCCGAATGCCCTTGTTTATGGTGAAATAAATCGCTACCCAGAATACATAAGTTCTGCTGTTAAGTGCATTCGCTATTGGATTAAGTTGATTCAAATGGAGAATTACATGATTCCACGTAAAGCACATAATAATGTTCTATGACCTGGATGCAAGATGTAAGAAAAACTGGGTAATAAATATTTGCTTGGATTTGTTTAAATATGGATTTGGTTTTGTTTGGCCGAATGAAGGTGTTGGAAGTGTGCGTGGTTTTCTACGTTGTTTTCAACAAAGGCATATCGACTGCCGATGGCAAACTTGGTCCAATCATATTGAAACTAGTGACAAGTTCAGTTTGGACGGTACTTTTTGCAGTGAACACAATTTAAAACCTTACTTACATATAGATATTGGTGAGCATCTGAAATATATTACAACTAGATTTAGGCTCGGGATTTCTGATCTAGTGAGACACCATTATCAATATAGAACGATTATGTCAAACGACCTAATTTTGCCCCTATGTAATGAAAGCAAAGAAAATGAGGTGTATTTCATTCAGTATTGCCCAGCACTCGGTCGTACACGTGAAAAGTTAATTAAGCCTAAGTATGGTCTCCGCTCGGGTTCGAGGTCGACACGCACCTTTTGTGCTCCAGTCGTCTTTTCAGTAATTTATTGTTAATTACTGATTTAGTCACCCATGTTAGTCTGCATCAGATGTGCTTGAGACTGCTTGACAGAACAATGTAGTTTTTTTTTTTTGTGAAAATGCGACTCATAATTTGGCGGTGGACAGTACAAAAAATGTGAACTTAGAGATGTTAAAACTACGTCCGCTGTTGGAACTGTGCATCATGGCTGCTTGCGGGAGGCTTCGTCGAGAACTGTGAAAACAAACAGAATGAAGTTAAGCCATTATAGTTTTGTGGAAAACTGCTTTTAAGTGATGAGTAGCAACATCTAGAACTTTTTTTTTTTGTTTTTTTACTAATTTGAAAAGAACGAGATCGTATACGTCATCGGAAAGTGATCTGGACATTTCTCATCATTGCACACATAAAAAAAAACACACGTCGACTTGAAACTGCAAGAGGAAAGCGACATGGAGGTGCAGGAAATGTTCATGCCATCAACGCAAAACTCGAAGAGTTAAGTAAAAGGGAAGAAACCGTTAATGAGAAAATTGGAAATCTTGCTACGAAGGAAGACATATGAGCTGTGAAATCGGAAATGCAACTAATGACCAAAACATTTTCCGAAAAGATCGAAAATCTCGAGGGCAAACTTTTTGATTGCGAAAACAAAAATGAAAAACTGCAACAAGAGGTAAATGCTCTTACAAAGAGAAGGTGAAATATTGAAAGATGCGCTGAAGACTCAGCAAAATAATGTGCGAACCGTGCAGAGAGCAAACACCGACCTAGAGCAGTATACTAGAAGATTGAATATTCGTCTCTATCGTGTCCCAGAAGCAACAGGAGAGACAGCAGAAGACTGCATTAAAAAAAAAAAGTGTCAATATTTTCAATCAGAAAGTGCAAGTGCCGACCATGGAGAGCGATATCGAAGTAGCCCATCGATCCGGCCAGCCAAGCAGCTCCAGACCCAGACCGATCGTCGTGAGGCTTTTCAATTGAAGAAAACGAGGCAAAATCCTAGCAAATCGTCGAAATCTAAAAAAAAAAATAAGTGGATTGTGATCGGAGAGGACTTGACGGCAGCAAACTATAAATTTTTATCGTGATGCGGTGCAACATTCTGCATGTGCTAGTACCTGGACATCCAATGGAAGGACATTTGCTGAACTGAAAAATGGACGAACACTGACACTAGACATACACACTAACGTTGACCAGGCTTTCTGCCGGGTGATGGTGGGACAAAATACCAGTGAAGACATGGATCATGGTATGTAGATGACGAGTTAGGAATGCGGGACACTGGACGTCAAGTGCATAAATGCTATTATATTGACCATATGTTGACCGCAGACTCGTATCTGTAAGTAAGTGGTATTCTGTGACAATTCATGAACTTTTTTTTTCTCTGATTCCATAACCTGTCTGCGCCAGTACCCTCCCTCCATCTACTTATTATGACTTAACCAACCCACCCCATCTGTTACGTTCACGTGATTTTACAGACAATACCCTTTACATCTTTGACCTCCTTGACTGTTGAATTCTGAATGAAGGGTGGCATTAGACAGATTCGAAGCAGAGTAGCCATGCTGTGTGTATATTTTTGTACTGTCCAATGTGACGTAAGAAAAAAACAGACAGCGGCACTTGGTCACACCGTCTGTCTGCCCACCCCCCCCCCCCCCCCCCACCCCCACCCCCTCCCATCGCAAGGAAGATTCAGTCTTCCGCCGATCAGCATTCTCGTAGTGGATAGATACAACCGCCTTATGCTGTCCATTATACGATAAATTAAGAAAAGAATTGATCGCTCCAAAATATTACAGAATAGCAAATGCTTTTCATCTAAATCTATTGTTATCTCCGTTAATGCAAAAACTGTGAAAACTCTCTGCATTTACCTGTACAAAGCTTTTAAAGCAAGAGAGTTTGCAATTTCCTAAATTGATTTATAAGTAAGAGTGTAGATAATGAAATGTATAGTTGGTATTTATGTCTTGTTTTCTTTCTGCCGAAACTTTGAAGCTCTTGTTTTCTGTAAACACACACCCTTTCTAAGGGGGCTTTGTCTCTCCTCCGCTCTCCTGCTCCTCTCCTCCTCTCCCCTCCGGTCCTCTCTCTCTCGTCCTCTTCTCCCTCGTCCTTCCCTCTCTCCCCTCTCCCACTCCCTCTATTGTCTCTCCTCTCTCCCCTCCCCCCCCACCTTCTACCTCTCCTCCCCCTCCTCTCCCTTCCCTCTCCTCTCCTCTGCTTCTCATTCTTCTTTCTCTTCTCCCCTCTTCGTCCTCCGTCCTCTCTCGTCTCTCTCTCCTCCCCGTCCCCCTCTCTTGTCTCCTCCCCTATCTCCTGCCTCTCTCCTCCCTCTGTCTCCTCTCTCTCTCTCCGGTTCCCTCCTCCTCCCTCCATCCTCTCCCCTTCTCTCTCCTCTCCTCTCCTCTCTCTCCCTCTTCTCTTCCCCTTCTCGCCTGAAAAAGCAGAAACAACATCGAAACAGACAAAAGTCTCCCCTCCTCTCCCTCCTCTCCTCCCTCCTCTCGTCCTCCTCTCTTCTCTCTCTCTCCTCTGTCTCTCTCTCTTCGCCCCTCTCCTCATCATCCTCCCCCCCGCCAGTCCTCTCCTCTCCCCTCACCCCCCCTCCAGTTCGGGGCCTCTTTCTCTCCCTGCTTCTCCCTCACCCCGATCACCCTCGCTTCTCCACGTTCCCTCGTCCTCATCCGCGTCCCATCTCTCCTCTCCACCCTCACTCCCATCATCTCTCCCCTGATCTCTCTCTCTCTCTCTGTGTGTGGGGTGTTGTGTGTGTTGTGTGTGTGTGGTGTTTTTGCTGTCCCCATCGTCCCGTCTGTGCCAACCCTAGTGGCAATATAATACGCCATGCCAACCATTTCCGAATCCCCCCTCCCCCCTCCCTCCCCCTCCCTCCCCCCCCCCCCCCCCACCCCCCCCCGCCCCCCCCCGCCCCGCCACCGCCAATTCCCAACCCCTGTCCACAGCAACCCAAACAACCCGTCAAACCGCCCCCCAGGGCCCCTGCAAACGGCAATCCACAGGGAGCAGCAGGTCCATGGGTCCAGTCCTGTCAGAGGCAACCCACCAGAGGAGATTACTTGCGCGCCCCTGCCCAGTCACTTCGGTGGTGTTCACTGGTGCCTGTTCTGATCCAACATTACGCTACGACACCACCTTGCTATTGATGGCAATACTTAACTAGTCGGCCCCCCCCCCTCCCCCGGACCAGGGTGTCCCCTGGTCTCCTCGGAGGGCGCCAACCCGACGGTCTGTTCTGGCGCAGCAGGCCCTCCATGATATTGCACAATACTGCTGATCACCCCTGGCCCGACGGGAACCAAACCAAGGGCCTATAGACATTGGAGCCAGGACGGGTGGGAAAAAAAAAAAAATGAGGTCACCATATGAGGGCAGGGGAAAAAAGGGCCAACAGAATTTGAGATTTTTGTTTTTTTCCTTTTTTTCCTTAAATTGCTGATCGATGAGAATGAGGAGGGATGAAAGGATGATGCTAAACGGATTTCCATTTCAGTATGAGACGGCGTGTAGGGGCTGTACTCTACCTACGCTTACTTTTCATTATAATAATATTCCTCCCTGCGTCAAACCAGGCCCGAGAGGATACAGACACACTGTTCGATGGAACAGATTCTCCTGTTATAAATTTTGCTTCTTTTAAGTGCGCTCACGATTGTATGGCCTGCAGACCAACCTCCCTGAAAAACTGCTTCAGAAAGCTGAGAACGGTGGGGGGGAGGGGGGGGGGGGGGGGGGGGGGGGGGGGGGGTGAGGGAAGGGGGGGCCCGGGGGGGGGGATGATGAGAAACCCCGTTTGGCATGTGAAAGCAATGTGCCGAAACCTTTTTCCAGTGGGAGAGAAGCAGATAGATGTAGTGCCCCAGGAACATGCTCCATGTGGCTTGTCAAAGGAAATGAGGAGAGCATGCACAAACTGGAGGGCAAAGCGATGGTAAGGAAATGGAATAACAGCTTGGCCGATCTGGATGTACCCAGTGATATGTCCAGGTTTGATTCACTGCGAGGGCTGGGGAGCTGGTTTGTTTTTTTTCGGATGACCATCGACTTTTTCTGTGCACAGTTTACTTTAGACGAGTCGGACATGCTTCTTCTCCTTCGTCCTTCTTGTTATCATTCATTCTTTTTTATTCGGACCTCGGTTAGACTATAACGTCTTGAGGTCAACGCACTTTACTTATGACGGGTCGCCTTCATCTTCTTGTTCTCCTCTTCTTTTCGTATCATAGCGTACCTCCGGTTAGAACTAACGAGGTCAGAGTTTTTACTATATGACGGGTTTTCATCCGTCCCATATTCTATATACGATGGTTTACCCGGTCTCCGAAAAGGGTGGAAGGATGGGATTTAAACGGAATTGGGACTGGGTTGTTGTGGTGGTCGTTATGGTATTGTTGTTTGTGTTGTGTGAAAAAATCCCCCCTACCCCCCACCCCCCCCCCCCCCCCCCCCCCCCCCCCCCCCCCCCCCCCCCCCCCCCCTCCCCCCCCCCACCCCCCCCCCCCCCCCCCCCCCCCCCCCCCCACCCCCACCCCCCCCCCCCCCCCCCCCCCCCCCCCCACCCCCCCCCCCCCCCACCCCCCCCCCCCCCCCCCCCCCCCCCCCCCCCCCCCCCCCCCCCCCCCCCCCTCCCCCCCCCCCCCCCCCCCCCCCCCACCCCCCGCCCCCCCCCCCCCCCCCCCCCCCCCCCCCCCCCCCCCCCCCCCCCCCCCCCCCCCCCCCCCTCCCCACCCCCCCCCCCCCCCCCCCCCCCCCCCCCCCCCCCCCCCCCCCCCCCCCCCCCCCCCCCCCCCCCCCCCCCCCCCCCCCCCCCCCCCCCCGACCCCCCCACCCACCCCCCCCCCCCCCCCCCCCCCCCCCCCCCCCCCCCCCCCCCCCCCCCCCCCCCCCCCCCCCCCCCCCCCCCCCCCCCCCCCCCCCCCCCCCCCCCCCCCCCCCCACCCCCCCCCCGACCCCCCCCCCCCCCCCCCCCCCCCCCCCCCCCCCCCCCCATTAAGTCCCCCCCCCCCCCCCCCCCCCCCCCCTCCCCCCCCCCCCCCCCCCCCCCACCCCCCCCCCTCCCCCCCACACCCCAACCCCCCCCCACTCACCCCCCCCACCCCACCCCCCCCCCCCCCCCCACCACCCCCACCCCCACCCACCCCCCCCCCCCCCCCCACCCCCACCCCACACCCCCCCCCCCACCCACACCCCCCCACCCATATATACACCCATAATATATTACAACCCCCCCCCCCCCCCACCCCCCCCATGGTGTGTGTGTGTGTTTTTGTGTGGGTGTTTGTGTGTGTGTGTGTGGTGCCCCCCCCCCCCCCACCCCCCCAGCCACCCAGACACCCCAGTGTTTGACACCTTTTTTTTTTTCTTTCTTTGTTTCTGAATTTAAATTTGTGCCTGGTCTTATGCAAACGTTCACGCACTGGATCTTTAGATTCAAATATCTTTGGAAGGGATTGGGTCCACACAGAGGATGGAGTAAACTCTGTTTAAGTCGATATCCGAGAGCAGTCTTTCGGACCTCGTTGTCTCCTTGGGAGTCGCACCCAGACCTGACATAAAGTATGACGTGCTGACCACCATGCAACCCGCCCCTTACACAACACACACACAACACACACACCCACACAACACCACACACAGATATATTTATAATCTATAGATAATATATATATATATATATAGATTATATATATGTGTGTGCTGGTAGGTGTGTTGTGGTTGTGTTGGTGTGTGGGCCCGAGGAGAGAGAGGAGAGAGAGAGAGAGAGAGAGGGAGAGAGAGTGTGTGCACCTTTCATCGGTATTTTTGTACAAATTTAATAAGGTGAATGGACCTAGATTCAAACAGTAATCTTCACCGACAGAAACGACCGATAGAGAAGGGACCATAGAGGTGTTTTTTAATCCAAACGCAAGTGTGGTCACGTGTTCATGTTTGCTTTGGGTGGTTGACGTCTGCAGGCCCGGTGCGGCATCTTTCCTTCCTCTTTGAGTAGTGGGACGTCATTATTCAGGTGTACTGATGACGTTGGTGTCAACCGGAGGTAATGGACGTCATAGTCCTCAAGATGGCGGGAAGTGAATTGCTCCTAGCATCTTGGGTCTCACTGTTTGCAAGAAGGTCGGTCGCGAAACGGAATTTTTGCACTGCACAAACGAACAGATGGTTTTCTTAGTTACCGTCTTGTGAACGTATCTGATCTCTCTCTATCTATATCTCCTCTCTCTCTTCTGCTCTCCTCTTCTCTCTCTATCAATTAGACCATTCCCCAATCATCCCACCACCCACCCACATATACAAGTTAAGATCCCTGCCCCTCTAAGTTTTCGTTTTCTTCCCTGGAACGTCTGATATTTTTTCTAGTTCCCTTCGTTCTGATTGGTCTGTATGCTACTAGGTAAAGGGACAAAAGCTGTCTACCCCTCTAAAGGCGGATAGATTTGAAGCGGTAGTTTTCCACTAGATTATCTAGCCAATATTTCCCAGTGTTGATGACATTTCGTGTACCAGAAAACCCTTACCTTCGTCATTTCACAAGTCTACTCTTTCGTGTGAAGTCAAATAAAATCGATTTGAAACTGGGGTCGTTTTTGGTGCTTGCGGTCTGCTGTTAGAGCTGGCACATGGCATCGGCAAACAAACAGCTCACAGAGGAAGACGAAAGAATCATTGTGGTGTGTCGTTGATTAGACCAGGGCCAGGGTCCTGGTGGGTTGTTTGACCGGTGGGCACATGTGTTGAACTTGAAACAGGTCATACCATCGGGGCAAAGTTTCAAGAGCTTTTGTGCAGAACAAAACGGTGAGAAAAACGGACCTAGGAGTGGTAGGGGGCCCAGAGTGTTCACAAACAGGTGGCGTGTTTGCACCGTCAAAGATCGTAAAAAGAATCGGACCAGATAAGCAACGTGTCGGAACTTGCCAACAGGTGTCCTGAATTTTTCAGGCGAGCCGAAAGTCCCGTGCATTCAGTCCTCCGTTGAAGTTCAGCCAAGAGACCGATCAAAGCGAAATCTGCTTTGGGACACTTGTCTATTCAAAAGCATCCACCAAGTGAAGAAACCACTAGTCATCAAGGAAGTTGAACAAGAAAAGAAGCGGGCTGCAGTAACTGTAAAGTAAAGTAAACCCTTCACAACCTGGACGTTACGTGAAACGATCAGTGGGAAAAATTGTATTATTATTTCAGTGGATAAAAGATGGCCATTGTGATCAAACCCCAATGACGGTGGTACAAACTATTGGGAAGGAGAGTCGAAGAAGTCGTGGTCAAGTAATGAGAGTGCTTTCCCTCCTTCCTTGCTTCCCCCCCCTCTGTGGCATCGTCGTCAGCTTTTGGGCCCGAAGACCTAACTACAATTAAAAAAAAAATCCGATGGTATGGGGATGCAATGAATTTCGTATGACAGAGTTGGAGCCATGTTGTTCGGCGTGAAAGCCAAGAATGAACAGTCAGGAATTACAGCTGATGTGCTTGGAAAAACAACTTTCTTCTCTTCTGCATAGTTGCGTTTCTGGGACCACTCTTACCCACCCCAACGCAAACAAACTTTGTCCCTGCAAGAAAGACCAACCCCTCTGTCACCACAACCCCGCTCTTTCGTCTCACATACCGCGCCCTGGAGCGACAAGCACCCATAGGTTCCCCCCCGTGTTTTCTTGTTTTTTTTTTTCTCTTTTTTTTTTTTTCTTTTTCCCCTGGCCCCGTCAAAGCCCTATTCTAAATTCCGTTCGAGAATGTAATGTTAAGAAAATTCCTCAAGACTGCACATGAAAACTTTAAAAAACAAACAACACCAAAACAAACATTCCGCCGCCTTATGCTGCGGGCCAAAATCTTCTGGATCTTCCGCTCTGCCGCACCCTCACCACCTGCGAGATCAATTGACTGTTTGCCTGTACCCCACCTCCACTCCCTCCAACGATTTCTCTTGTCAGCTGTCAGCATGTTTTGGAGTCAGGATGGGCCAGATCACCAAGTAGCGCTTACTAGGCAAATCTGTTCATCGCAGCCTTAAGGAAAGATAAATCAGTTTTCAAGCAAAACAGGTGCCTGTAGGTAAAGTCACGCTGAAAGTGCCTTTCGATTAGTTTGGTGCGTATTGGTTCGGTCCGTTTTGGCATGGCACTCTATATTCTTTTTATCTGTTAATTCTATCACGTGCTCTACTGTTTCGGTCTGTTTGGCATTGTCTATACTCCTTTGGTCTGTACTGTACTAGAGTATCTAGTTACCTCTAATCCACATTTTACCTCATTAAAAAACGGTTATCTTTGCTTTTTTTTCTTTTCGTTTGTTGCTTTTGTTTTCAAAGGTCTAACCCCTTAATATGACAGTTTTCCTTGTTCATATCAAACTGAAGTAGATTTTACAGGGGGTGGGGGTGGGGGAGGGACTAATTTAGGCTTCAAAACGTGGAAACTGTGTTTCGGGTTTTTTCGCTTGCTTGCTTCCTTGTTTGTTTGCTTGATCGTTTGTGCGTATTATATCGTTGCCGTCTTAAGTTTATAAACATGATTGTATGTATGGGACTGTGTGAGTCGCCCAGTTCTGTTCACTTTCTTTCCGATTGCGAGGGAGAGGGTGGTTTAGCTCTAAGCCTACGCGACATTCACTTCCTATGAAGGCAACCTTGCATAGAAGACGTGTTCACATTAACAAGAGAAGAGGGGATGGGAAAGGAGGGTCAGGTTAGGGTTGTGAGGTGGAGCGGAGAGGGCGAAGGGACGGAGATATGGGGGAAGGGAGAGGGGAAGAGGGAGGAAGGAGAGAGGCCCTGGCAGTCCCTGCTCTTGAAGTTCCCAGGATCCCTAACCCGTGGACCAGCGACAACCTACCGGGGATGTGGCCGGTGTAGTAGTGAGGCACCAGGCCGGACTCTGTCGGGTAGATCTTCTTGCTGTCTTTGGGCGCGGACGGGGACAGGTCGACCGTCACGGGCTGCTTGGAGACCTCAAACTGGCGGGACGTGTCGTCCGTGAACTCGTTGAGGGCCTGGTGGGTGATGATGGGGTAGCCCAGGCCCAGCAAGCCCCGGGAGCGTGGCACGAACCCCGTGTAACCTGCAAGGGAACCTCGGGTCTTCAGTGACATAGATAAGTAAACATAGGTGAATAAATAAATCAATACATAGATAAATAAAGAGGTAAATAAATAAATGATAAATACTCAAAAAAAAAACGTACATAAATGAATCACTAATAAACAAATAAAAATAGATAATAAATTAATTAATTATTTATTAATCAATAAACAAATAGATATAGAAATAAATAAATGAATAAATAGAAAAAATAAATGAATAAACACATAGATAAATGAACAGACGGATAAATAGATAAACCTTGAAATGTGATCTTGTAGCTAAAAGAGAAAAGAACGCCTTTGAATATTCTATAAATTGTAAACACAAACACAAACACACACACACACACACACACACACACACACACACAAACATTACTAAAAAAAGTGTATTTATGATGTTGACATTGAAAGCGTATTGAGTTACCTTCTCTTGAGAACATCCGGGCAGTGTGCCTCGTTTATGATTGAAACGTGAACATTGAAACTGAAGAAAAAGTGAACATATTCGAATATCCTCTCATATGAGAGAAGGTTTTGTATTCCAGACTTTCGTAATCATAGAAAAAAACAGAATTGAATCTAAGATAGCTCTGTTTCTCACTCAAATTCTTTCTGGCTTTAAAATCCTCTTCTCTTTCACACGAACAAGGTCTTTGTTGTTTTTAAGGATCAGCGCTCAACAAGGAAATCTTTCGAATCATGACCAGCCGTTTAAAATACACTTCAGTTTTTCAAAACAAACAACATAAATATTGTCTCTAAGGCCTACGGGCAAAAACAGGAGTTTTCCGATCATGTTCAGCCTTTGTTTCTTCCTCAGGCACCAAAAAAAAAAATAAAATAAACTAATGATAAATAATTTTTTTTTGTTTAAACAGTAACACCATGCGATTGGTAGAAAGAACCATTGGCATTCTTACTCTCCGAGCTTACCTGACATGAACTTTTTGTTGTCACTGTCGTTGGGCAGGTAGTAGGGGGGAACGGCAGGTGGGGGCTGAGAACGGGAGACGAACGGCTCGGCTTTCTCCGCCACAGCGTTCAGCGGGGTCACTTGTTTTGTATACAGCGGCTGTCGATCCGGAGAGGGAACAAAACGAAGTCATGATCAGTCAGGCAACCAAACTCAACTCAGTTTATTATTATTATTATTATTATCATATTATCATCATTATTATCATGAATACTTATATAGCGCCTATCCTCGGCTAGAACCAAGCTCTAAGCACTTTACAATCCACACTCGTTTACACAACAGGCTGCCTACCTGGGTAGTGCCGACGGAAGAATTGCCAGCTGGCGCTTCATTCAGTCGTTTTCCGTGTTATCCAGTCAATATCGCTCAATATCGTTCACTCAGTTTCCTTACTTCCTTGAGTCCTTCCATTTCTTATGCAGGGGGCATGCTATGTGTAACGTGTCATCTATACCAATGGCCAAACTGGCCTTCTCTTCTAAAAATTTGGTGATTTGGTGAACGGGATTTTACGAGTGTGCAAAATGTTATGCGTGTGTTCACGCATGGAACCTCGGTTTATAAACTCATTCGAAGGACTGTATGGGATATGAAGTCAGAACTAATGTAAACCCCGTGGGAAAAATCCCCCTGCACCCCGGCGGATATTCGTACCCGCAACTCCAGGATCACCAAGATTACGAGTCCGGCGCTCTACCACAGAGGTATTCCGACCCCCCCAAGTTTAGTCCAGTTCGATTTAGTCCAAAATAACCTCGAGCATAGTTGTTTTTTTTTTTTTTTCTCCTTCGTCATATGGACAACGTTCTTTATGGTTTGAAATCCTGACGCTCACTTCCACAATTAAGTTAAAGAAAAAAGAAATACTAGGAAAAGAAAAAAAAGAAGAAGAAGAAATAGAAAAAAAGGAAAGAAAGAGAAAAAAACGAAGACAAAAAGAGAAAAAAAAGAAAAAAAAAAAAAAAAAAAAAAAGAAAAATCTATTGGTCACTTGATCAATTGCATGGATCAACAGTGAATTCAAAGCAAACATATTAATTAACAAACGTGGAGTCTGACTTGCTCGCCCCCAAACAAACCATTTATTGCTTCGTTTTTCATGTCGGTAATGTACGCTGGATGATAAAAGTACCACAAGCAGCCAGGTTCTAAGCCAAAGATCAGGATTCTTCTTTTTTTCAAATTCATTTATTTTACATCTTCTTCTTCTTCTTCTTTTCTTTGTTGCTGTTGTTGTTGTTGTTGTTGTTGTCACCATTGATGCAAAAATTACCTCGCTTGTTTATCACTTGCTATCTCGTCTTTTGACCTTCTGGTAGATGTTCTTTTCATATCAGACATACCAGGGCTACCCGTGTTCACGTTCCTCTGTCTGCTCCGTGTGACCATGGTCAGAATCCAAAAGCGACGTCAGTTTGGAAGAGATGTTACATCGCCTTTGTTCATTCCCACTGGCGTTTGTCGCTGTGTGTGCATGTATCCGCTCGCAGAAAAGGGAGAAGGGGAGGGAGAGGAGGGAGGGGTCGAAGACAAGCTTAGAGCGTTCCTATTTTTGGTTCCTTTTGTTTTGTCTCATGTCTACATGTGTGCTAGGTAAACGGGTACCAGAAGCTGCGTTGGTGTGAAGTTATGGGCTCCTGACTGGTTCAGCCTGCGAGCAAAAGTTACTGTTTTAGTTTATTATTAACTAGACAAGTTCCCGTCTCCTTAATCAAGATTTTGTTTTAAAGGACTGAATTTTATTCATGTGGACAAAAAAAGATTGAATGGAATTGAGCAAATGTACATGAAGGATTGAATTCTACGGAATTCGTCTATCTGGTAGATAGAACAGTACTATCTTAGTATAAACTGAGCTGTGGAACTGAAGCCACTCCATTTGACTTGAAAGACTGAATTGCATGAAATGCTTTCTAATGGCGTTTTAATACAAAGTTAACGAGAGTGCGTGAAACACTATGTGGTTTCGACAGGAAATCCATGTTATATACACTGTTCTGCCTTAAAGGCAGTCAGCTGTCCGTCATGTCTTTGCTCGAATGTAATTTTATAAACCCAGATAACCTAAATTGATTTCGTTCGATGCGAATCTTCGTTTTACATGGATTCACTTCAGTTCAATCCGTCATTTTGCATGAATTCGATTGTTCAGTTTGTTTTAGTTTGATTTGATTCAATCCTCCATTTTATATGGATTCAATTCAGTTTATTTCTTCAGTTTATATTGACTTGATTCAACTTAACACTTCAATCCTTCAATTCATATCATTTCAGTTCAGTTCAACCCTTCAGTGTGCATGAGTTCAAATCAACCTTTCCGATTTGCAGTAGTTTAGTGCGATTCTATAATTCAACTTTCACAAATTCATCTCAATCATTTAGCGTACACAAATTCAATTCAGTCACTGAGCGAAACACGAATTCAGTTCAATTCAGTTATGTGAATTAGTTCAGTCCTTCAATCCTAGCAAGAGGTGGCGCAATGTATAAAAAAAAAAAAAAAACCAAAAACAACAAAACAAAAAACAAACAAACAAACAAAAACAAACAAAACCAAAAAAAAAAAAACCTCCAGAAAATGTCTTAAAAACTAAACAGCTATAAATAAATTCGTCGCTTGGAAAAGCAAACGCGTGAATTGCTATGAAATAAATTCGTTGTTTGATGTATACGTTTGAATGTTTGTGAAATAGATACGTTGTCTGGACAAGTATATGCATGAATAACTATTAAATGAATTCGTTATTTCGAAAAGCGCGCACACACACACACACACACACACACACACACATGCACGCACGCACGCACGCTCCCTCCTCCCTCTCCCCCCCCCCCCCCCCCCAACCCCCCCACCCCCCCCCCCCCCCCCACCCCCCACTATCGACTCACCGGAAGTGAGTTAGGGTCCACCCCCTGTGCTTTGCCGGACTGCGCAGCCTCAATGATCCTCATTTCCTGGTGCTTGGCCTGGTGTTTCCGCTGGTCAAACTCAAAGTCAGACACCGAGTTTGCGGCACGTGTTGGCGTAACGGTTACCGAAAAAGTGCTGGCTCCTGGGGATAAAGCCTGCAAAAGACAGTGATTTCTTTGTGGGTTTTTTTTTTCCAGCTATTTTCCATGGACCACAGCATTTGAGACTTATCTTAATGAAACGAGTGTATGAGGATGTGGAAGATGCTGCTGCAGAGTGTCATTCTGGTCAGAGGCTACATGCCAGGGTCGTCCTCTGCCTTCTGTTGTCAGAACATATCCCGGCATCAACCAGGCCCGAGAGATGCAGACACTTGCAGTGTTGGGTTCTAAAATTTTGAGCAACATTCACGGGAACGCGTCCTTTAGCAAATGAGTCTCGGTTGTGAGGTTTGGGCCTTCCCATCTGGGCCAGCAGCACACCCAGCCTAGGGCCTGAGTATAGAAAAAAAAAAAAAATCCACAATAGGCCATATTTGCCTATAGCGGAATCGAACCCACAACCTGTCAGTCCGCAAGTACCTGACTCTAAACCACTGCACTACGACGCTAGTATTTGTTTGTGGGGAGTCCACTTACATGCAGTCCTTTGAGTGCGTTTTCTTTTCTTTTTTTTTTTTTTTTTTTTTAAATTTATTTATTTATTTATTTATTTACTTATTTTGTGATTCACGTGTCTCTAATCGCTGGCCATGTTTCTTTATCTCTCTTACGTTTTCAGTGATGATTCCGTTCTCTAAGCACGGAGAAGACTTCTGATATTAGTTTTTTTCAGTTGCTGGTGTGTGGTGGTGTGTGTGTGTGTGTGTGTGTGTGTGTGTGCGTGCGTGCGTGCGTGCGTGCGTGCGTGCGTGCGTGCGTGCGTGCGTGCGTGCATGCGTGCGTGCGTGCGTGCGTGTGATTTTATCCTTAGCAAACTTGGAGGAGTACATGGCACTATGGTCTTCATCAGCTTCACCACCTCAATGCATCATCAGTGGTCATCCTCATCACCATCATCATCATCATCATCATTATTCCTCATCATCACCATCCTCATATCATCATCATAATATCCTTAATCATCATAACCAGCATTAACATCATATATCATAATCATCCTCATCATATCCTCCTCATCATTCAATCACCAATCGTTATCATCATCATCTCATCATCATTCATTCATCACCAGCGTTCTTATTCATCACATCATCATCTCATCATCA
>JADBJO010018625.1:0-2500 GCA_016801955.1 Conus betulinus
ACAAGCAAGCAAGCAAAACCAAATGAAACTAACCAGCCAATCAATCAAACAAGCAAAGAAGGATACAAACAAATGAACAGACAAACCAACCTACCACCCAGCCAACCAACCAATCTTGTCAGTGGAAAATACCAGTGTTGATCGCTACAAAAAAGGAGAGTTTGCCATCTGCATCGATCATTGTGTGAATTATATACATTTCACCAGTTTCACCAAGAAGCGAAAATTTTCACCCATGACCACTGTCAGACAACCTGCACCATGGGAAACTTGAGTTACCTTATTTCCAGTTGAACAATTTACTAGTAGGAAAAAACAAGTGCAGGCTAACAATTCTTCAGACATTAATGGCTTGGCAAACATTTGAAAGTGGGGGATGTGGGGGGTATAAAGAGAATAATAATGAAGAGTCAGGAAAAGATAAATGTAAACTCCTTCACTAGCATCCTGTGGAGACCATTGTAGTCCATCTTGAAGACAGAACCATGTCTATCGCCTGCTCCTTGGCCTTTCGTCCGCTGGATCGGACTCATCAGGGAGGGGCACAGCTGATTGTGTCTGTGGTCCCTTGGCATCAAATAGAGATATAGCACACTCTACAATTTCATGGCATTCTCACCACCAAGGGTTCAAAAAACGGAATCCAATAACAGTCTCATAGCAGCCAGCAAAGGGTAGAAATGTAAAACGAAAAACAAAAAGTGTGGTGGTATATAAACAAGTTTGCTGAAAAACTAAAATCATGTATGAAATATCAAGGTAAATTCTATTTTCAGTGCAGATATGAAACAAACAAACAAAACAATAAAAAAGAAAAGAAGACAAAGAAGAAAAACGCTCAGTACGATGGAGAGAGGAGGAACAGAATCAAGTGCTGCTTCTGCCTCCATAGCTCCAACACACTCAACGACCATGTACAAAACAATGATGTAAGTTGACACTGCAACACAGGAGTGCGACACGCGTTGCACGTGCCACTGACACACACTTTCACGGCAGACCCAGAGTGCAGGCAAAGAAAGAGAGCTGTTTGGGGTTGTGGACGTTCCAAATCAGCTTCTTCTTGGGATGAACACTTTGCCTGGATGGTAAAAACTCGACTTTTTTCCCCCTATTAAACGTTGAGTGAACCAGAGTGTTAGAAGTGTGTTTGTGTGTGTGGTGTGTGTGTGTGTGTGTGCAGGCGAGTGCGTGCGTGCGTGAGTCCGTGCGTGCGTGCGCGCGCGCGCGCGCACGCGCACGTGTGTGTGTGTGTGTGTGTGTGTGTGTGTGTGTGTGTGTGTGTGTGTGCGTGCTCGCGTGCTTGCGTGCGTGCGTGCGTGCGTGCGTGCGCGTGTGTGTGTGTGTGTGTGTGTGTGTGCGCGCGCGCGCGCGCGTGCGTGCATGCGTGTGTGCGCGCATGCATTAAATAAAAGCATCAATAGCTAATTTCAAATGTGTTTAATCTGTATATTTTGTGACAAACATTTTAACCATAAAATTTTGAAATTACGTGACAATCTAGGATTGAATGCACATTTTGAAGCCAGGATCCATCTCAAAATGTATTTGGTTTGTCTCTCTCTCTCACTCTCTCTCTCTCATTCTCTCTCTCTCTCTCTCTCTCCTCTCTCCTCTCTCTCCTCTCATCTCTCTCGTTCTCCTCTCTCTCTCTCTCTATCTCTCTGTCTCTCGCTGTGTGTGTGTGTGTGTTTGTTGTGTGTGTGTGTGTGTGTGTGTGTGTGTGTGTGTGTGTGTGTATGTGTACACAGTGAGTGGTATAATCATTCCATAGCTGCACACAGTGAGTGTATAATCACTCCATACCTACACACAGAGAGTGTATAATCATTCTGTAGCTACACACAGTTAGTGTATAGTCATTCCATAGCTACACACAATGAGTGTATAATCATTCTGTAGCTACACATAGTGAGTGTATAATCATTCCGTAGCTACACACAGTGAGTGTATAATCAATCCATAGCTACACACAGTGAGTGTATAATCATTCCATAGCTACTACACACAATGAGTGTATATCATTCCTTAGCTACACACAGTGAGTGTATAATCATTTCATAGTTACACACAGTGAGTGTATACTTGAGAGGTCAGATCCTCTGTGATCAGAAGTGATGTGCCTTCGAATTTCTTTGTGCACATAACGTTGGGTCATCTCGTGGGGACAATCTCCTCTGAAGGGCGGCTTTTCCTTGCCGATGATGATCATGCTTTAAACAGCTCCTTGACTTCTGGATGACATCTCCATAGTCACAACAAGAAAGATGAAAAGTGTGGTTCGTGTGACAAGATTACCAGACTTGCAAAGGGCATCTGGCAAGGTACTGCACAGGGTAAGGTAGAAGTTATGTTGCATAAATTATAGCCCAGCCGACCGCAAAGAGCCATAGTGGAGCTGTCACTACCTCGTCGAAGTCAACTCACCAGTCATTAAAAACAATTCATTCATATAAGTCTTTGATATACACCTTCTAAAAAACACACCACAAATTTCATT
>JADBJO010018625.1:17500-25000 GCA_016801955.1 Conus betulinus
CAACTCCATGAGGCAGCGCTGTCTCGATTGTGTTGCTGCGTGGGGTGGACACATCCGTTTTAGAACAGATTAAATAAACATGTTTGTGGATTTTCTTTTTCCAGGGGTGGTCTCTTTACATTGCTTTATCATTGCAAAAACATTACGCAATCCAAATGAAATTGCTTTAATTTGATTCACAAGGGTTGCAATTAAATATCTGTACACATGAAACATTTTTGGTTTCGCGCGTGTTGCATTTGCAAGTGGTTCTTAAATTATGTTGAAGTGTGTAGTTCGAAATGCCAGGGGTTTAATTATGAGGAAGTATTCTCTGCAAACGTTATGAAGACACTGATCGTTGTTTCATTAATTAACTATGTTTCAGTTAGCAATACAGGAAACATGCATCATGAACAAGGCTCTGTACCCAGTTCCAGCTTCATAAAACGGGAAAAATAAGCATAAACCGAATCCACAGCAGTTACATCGATTGTCGTACATTTGGGTTGACGCTGACGTTTTCTGTTTGGCTTGACATCCACAGATGCAGAACCTCGTTTAGCTGCATTCACCATTGTAATTCACAAAGTGTGTGTGTGTGTGTGTGTGTGTGTGTGTGTGTGTGTGTGTGTGTGTGTGTGTGTGTGTGTGTGTATGTGTGTGCGCGCGCGTGCGTATGCATGTGTGTGTGTGTGTGTGTGTGTGTTTGTGTGTGTGTGTGTGTGTGTGTAAGCGCGCGCGCGTGCTTGCGTACGTGTGCGTGCGTACGTGTGTGTGTGTGTGTGTGCCTGTGTGCATGTGTTCGAGTGTGTGTGTGTGTGTGTGTGTGTGTGTGTGTGTGTGTGTGTGTGTGTGTGTGTTATGCACGCCGGGAGACAATACGTCTCCTGTCATCTAAACCCGGAACACAATTCCTTCAGTGGAACTTCCAGAGTGAAGATGGAGAGGACGTCTGGAAAAGTTCTGCGATCAAGTGATGGACATGCCGCGATCGTTATAACTGAACTCACCCGTTTAATTACTTCTTCATATTTCTTTTTTCAGTCTGTAGACCTGTGGTAATTTTATGTTCATGTCGGTCATTACAGAATCAATACTGCCCCAAGATCAAATACATCTGTGTTGGTGATGCATATCGTTTATGGATGTGTTCATGAAGCTTTCTTATGTGAAGAGTGTGCTATCTACAGAAATAAAGAACAGTGATGTTTGCGACTTTTTAGGTAAGCCACCAGCTATATCTTTGGTCCAAATGTCGAATCACATTTAACAAAGTCCATCCAGCAATCCTGTGTGGTACTTTAGATCAAAGTTCACCATTGATTCTTCCCTCCATGTATCCTTTCCTTCCTAACAAAAAACCCCCCTCCCCTTCTTCCTCCACTTTATGACAGCATTGTAATGAGAAAACTGTTACTCCAGTTAGATGTCTCCTACGATATGTACGTGTGACCGTTGTAAGAAGTGTGTGACCGTTGTAAGAAGTGTAGAGAGACCAAATGAAATCAATCTAACAGTATCAATCATCGAACTGATGATAACTGGAGCGTCTGCTATGGAAACCTGTGTGCGTCTCTTAATTGAATTAACTACAGAAAATCTATTCTGATTAGGAAACCCTACCAAATTTGTTTTTCTTCCAAACGATTCCACAGATGTAACAATCACAATAGCAACTAGGAACAATGCTCTTGACACTTTCATAGAAAATGCCTTTCTTGTTGGCGCTGACCCTGTAGGGATATACATCAACATACCTCACGACGTGTTCAACACCATCAAAAACTACATGTACATCAATCACCCCGGCAACAATGGAACAGCAAAACTGTTTGGACCAGTTAAGTACACTTTCAAAATGAAAAGAAGTAAGGTGTATTTTCGAGAGAAAACATATTGACAAAATTAAAAGAAAAATTACTATATCACTGAACGAAAAAAACAAACACATTACGAAACAATCACGACGCGTTTCGACCTCTTTAGTCTTCTTCAGGCCAAGACTTTTCAAGACTAAGACTATTCTGACTTGAATGCTGTTTGTCTTGCCTGAAGAAGACCAAACAGGCTGAAACGCGTCGTGTTTGTCTTGTAATTTTTTTGTTTGTTTTTTTCATTTGGCGGCATGGCTATTTTTTTTTCTTTTAGTTTGTTTAAAGTTCCAGCTACAGTCACCTCACTTTGAAACCTGATGACAAAAACCACGGACTGCCCGTTAGATTCCCCACTGCATGAGTGAAACCTGACAAAGACCACGGACTGCCCGTTAGATTCGCCATTGCATCAGTGAAACCTGATGACAAAAACCATGGACTGCCCGTTAGATTCCCCATTGCATTAGATTCCCCATTGCATCAGTGCATTGCAACCCAAACAAAAACCACGGACTGCCCGTTAGATTCGCCATTGCATCAGTGAAAAACCTGACACTGCTCGTTAAAAAGCACGGACTGCCCGTTAGATTCGCCATTGCATCAGCCAAACCTGACAAAAACCACGGACTGCCTGTGCCCGTTCGCCATTGCATCGCCCATTGCGTTAGATTCGCCATTGCAAAAACCTGACAAAAACCACGGACTGTCCATTAGATTCGCCATTGCATCAGTCAAACCTGACAAAAACCACGACTGCCCGTTAGATTCGCCATTGCATCAGTGAAACCTGATGACAAAAACCACGGACTGCCCATTAGATTCGCCATTGCATCAGCCAAACCTGACAAAAACCACGGACTGCCCGTTAGATTCGCCATTGCATCAGCCAAACCTGACAAAAACCACGGACTGCCCGTTAGATTCGCCATTGCATCAGCCAAACCTGACAAAAACCACGGACTGCCCATTAGATTCGCCATTGCATCAGCCAAACTGACAAAAAGCACGGACTGTCCGTTGGATTCCCCATGGCGTCACGTGAAGGCAGCCTGTTTGTGGGCTGGCTGGAAGATCGTGCCCTGGAAGACAGCACTGTCCCAACTGACGTCTGTCTGTGGCGTCGGCCCAATGACATCAGTCTATTGTGGCTTGACATGGAAAAAAAATTGATAATTTTGGCCCGTGCATTGAATCCTTCCATCTCACCATCACTCACCGTGCAGAAGTCTTCTATGTATGTGCCTTTCCTGGACACCATGAAGACAGCATGGGAGATGATCTATAACTTAACTGTACATAAAACCAACTGAGAAGCACGCAAACTTGCACAGAAGGTCATTTGTCTAGTACACTGACAGCACAACACTCGTTTGAGCCTCCATCTACAGGTGGCATTGCTGCGCTCAAACTCTGAGGACTTTGCAATGTCCGACACACTCATCACAAACTTGTTCTGTAAAAGATGGGTCCGAATTAAAGTTATGGCACGAAGGTGGAAAAACATCGAACCTTAACGACTACCGGATTTAAACAGGTCACTCAGCTGGGAAAAAAAGCACTTACTTAGAGCTTTCGAGAGACGTCTGTCCGTCTTCATCAGTGGTGGTGTTGCTACTGGGTGAACTGGAGTTCAGTGCACATGACCGCACTCAACTGAGACTGGGGCAGACGCATCTTGCCACCTGTGTACAACACCCTCATTACTCATTCACATGACCAGGATTTGGCCCATGGTCGTGTGCACTGAACTCCAGTTCACCCAGTAGCAACATCACCGCTGACGAAGTAAGTGCTTATTTCCCAGCTGAGCGACCTGTATTTAAAACTTCCACAACATCGAGCCTTGGTGTATAAATGGAGCCAGGCCACAGTGTGTGATTTGCTGTCTGCCACAGTTCTGCTGACCCACCTCTGAAGCTGTGGATGAACTTTAAGACATTCTTCACACTGTGCAAGTATGCATGGAGATATGTCAGACGCATCACATATGGGGGGGGGGGGGGTGGGGGGTGGGTTGAGGGGGGGGGTGGGAAGAAGAGGGGAGGGGGAGAGAAACACCAAGAGTCTTGAGATATCTTCTGGCATTGTACTCTATCTTCAAATAAAACGAAACAAATGATGAACAAACCAAAGCACACACACACACACACACACACACACACACACACACACACACACACACACAGAGAGAGAGAGAGAGGAGAGAGAGAGAGAGAGAGAGAGAGAGAGAGAGAGAGAAACAAACAAACAAGCAAGCAAGCAAAACCAAATGAAACTAACCAGCCAATCAAATCAACAAGCAAAGAAGGATACAAACAAATGAACAGACAACCAACCAACCACCCCAGCCAACCAAACCAATCTTGTCAGTGGAAAATACCAGTGTTGATCGCTACAAAAAGGGAGAGTTTGCCATCTGCATCGATCATTGTGTGAATTATATACATTTCACCAGTTTCACCAAGAAGCGAAAATTTCACCCATGACCACTGTCAGACAACCTGCACCATGGGAAACTTGAGTTACCTTATTTCCAGTTGAACAATTTACTAGTAGGAAAAACAAGTGCAGGCTAACAATTCTTCATGACATTAATGGCTTGGCAAACATTTGAAAGTGGGGGGGGGGGGTATAAAGAGAATAATAATGAAGAGTCAGGAAAAGATAAATGTAAACTCCTTCACTAGCATCCTGTGGAGACCATTGTAGTCCATCTTGAAGACAGAACCATGTCTATCGCCTGCTCCTTGGCCTTTCGTCCGCTGGATCGGACTCATCAGGGAGGCACAGCTGATTGTGTCTGTGGTCCCTTGGCATCAAATAGAGATATAGCACAGTCTACAATTTCATGGCATTCTCACCACCAAGGGTTCAAAAACGGAATCCAATAACAGTCTCATAGCAGCCAGCAAAGGGTAGAAATGTAAAACGAAAAACAAAAAGTGTGGTGGTATATAAACAAGTTGCTGAAAAAACTAAAATCATGTATGAAATATCAAGGTAAATTCTATTTTCAGTGCAGATATGAAACAAACAAAACAAACAAACAAATAAAAAAAAAAAAGAAGACAAAGAAGAAAAACGCTCAGTACGATGGAGAGAGGAGGAACAGAATCAAGTGCTGCTTCTGCCTCCATAGCTCCAACACACTCAACGGACCATGTACACAAAACATGATGTAAGTTGACACTGCAGCACAGGAGTGCGACACGCGTTGCACGTGCACTGACAACACTTTCACGGCAGACCCAGAGTGCAGGCAAAGAAGAGAGGCGTTTGGGGTTGTGGACGTTCCAAATCAGCTTCTTCTTGGGATGAACACTTTGCCTGGATGGTAAGAACTCGACTTTTTCCCCTATTAAACGTGAGTGAACCAGAGTGTTAGAAGTGTGTGTGTGTGTGTGTGTGTGTGTGTGTGTGTGTGCAGGCGAGTGCGTGCGTGAGTCCGTGCGTGCGTGCGCGCGCGCGCGCACGCGCACGTGTGTGTGTGTGTGTGTGTGTGTGTGTGTGTGTGTGTGTGTGTGTGTGCGTGCTCGCGTGCTTGCGTGCGTGCGTGCGTGCGTGCGTGCGTGCGTGTGTGTGTGTGTGTGTGTGTGTGTGCGCGCGCGCGCGCGCGCGTGCGTGCATGCGTGTGTGCGCGCATGCATTAATAAAGGCATCAATAGCTAATTTCAAATGTGTTAATCTGTATATTTTGTGACAAACAATTTAACCATAAAATTTTGAAATTACGTGACAATCTAGGATTGAATGCACATTTGAAGCCAGGATCCATCTCAAAATGTATTGGTTTGTCTCTCTCTCACTCTCTCTCTCTCTCTCTCTCTCTCTCTCTCTCTCTCTCTCTCTCTCTCTCTCTCTCTCTCTCTCTCTCTCTCTCTCTCTCTCTCTCTCTCTCTCTCTCTGTGTGTGTGTGTGTGTGTGTGTGTGTGTGTGTGTGTGTGTGTGTGTGTGTGTGTGTGTGTGTGTGTGTGTGTGTACACAGTGAGTGTATAATCATTCCATAGCTGCACACAGTGAGTGTATAATCACTCCATACCTACACACAGAGAGTGTATAATCATTCTGTAGCTACACACAGTTAGTGTATAGTCATTCCATAGCTACACACAATGAGTGTATAATCATTCTGTAGCTACACATAGTGAGTGTATAATCATTCCGTAGCTACACACAGTGAGTGTATAATCAATCCATAGCTACACACAGTGAGTGTATAATCATTCCATAGCTACACACAATGAGTGTATAATCATTCCTTAGCTACACACAGTGAGTGTATAATCATTTCATAGTTACACACAGTGAGTGTATACTTGAGAGGTCAGATCCTCTGTGATCAGAAGTGATGTGCCTTCGAATTTCTTTGTGCACATAACGTTGGGTCATCTCGTGGGGACAATCTCCTCTGAAGGGCGGCTTTTCCTTGCCGATGATGATCATGCTTTAAACAGCTCCTTGACTCTGGATGACATCTCCATAGTCACAACAAGAAAGATGAAAAAGTGTGGTTCGTGTGACAAGATTACCAGACTTGCAAAGGGCATCTGGCAAGGTACTGCACAGGGTAAGGTAGAAGTTATGTTGCATAAATGTATAGCCCAGCCGACCGCAAAGAGCCATAGTGGAGCTGTCACTACCTCGTCGAAGTCAACTCACCAGTCATTAAAAACAATTCATTCATATAAGTCTTTGATATACACCTTCTAAAAACACACCACAAATTTCATTAAAAATCATTCTTCCGTAAAATCTTAGATCAGATGTAAAATGTTGATCTCTTTCTGAAATTCGAAAGATCACATCAGTGGGACATCTCTGAACAATGTTAGTGGGACATCTCTGAACAATGTTTGTATGGAGTGTTTGTGTCTCGCATCATGCAAGTCCCGACACTCTGCAAGAATATGTTTCATTGTGTGAGTTGCACATGACATGGAATGCACCACAGAGCTTCTTCACCTTTTCAAAGATAAGAACGGGTGTACAAGGAATGGCCTGTATGCAAACAGTACACGACTGTTTCTTCTTTGGGGACACCTCGGGAAAATGGAAAAAACTCTTTCAGATTTGAATAATATTAAATAGTTTGTTATCCGCCTGCAAGTTCCATTCCTCTTTCCAGAGATCTTTGGTGTAAGCCTGAGCTTTGGGTTTCAGGTCAGTGTGAGGGATAGACAATTTTTCAGCTGCTTACACGGTTTAAGAGGTTAGATTTGTGACACAAAAAAGGCACAAGAGAGAGAGAGAGAGAGAGAGAGAGAGAGAGAGAGAGAGAGACAGACAGACAGACAGACAGACAGACAGAGAGAGAGAGAGAGAGAGAGAGAGAGAGAGAGCAGCTTCAGAAGAACACGATATGTCACTGATCCAGAGACAGAGACAGTAACGGTGCGTCAGACTGACTGACCCGACACTGGAAAACAAGGCTGTCCGTCACGTTTACACTATCAATGTGGATGCAGAAAACGACAAGAGGTGATTGGATAATCCTCTATCCAGTCTGCATCATAAGGTGATTGGATTAACCCTCTATCCAGTCTGCATCATAAGATGATTGGATTAACCCTCTATCCAGTCTGTACCATAAGGTGACTGGATGAACCCTGTATGCAGTGTGCATCATAAGGTGATTGGATTAATC
>JADBJO010018626.1:0-25055 GCA_016801955.1 Conus betulinus
GTATTTTCTTGGGTTCCATCACACACCTCTTTCGTTTTTAACGATCAAGCAGATAGAGCAGCAACAAGGGGAGCAAAGAATATATTAGGTAGTATTAAGGTTGATTGTTCTTTGTCACACAAGGAAATTAGTCATATAATCGAGAGGGATTTCTGGAGTCAATACAGTTCCTCATCAAAACCTCGTCGGCGCACTCTGTCAAACTTTGTGTCGATTAGCCGACCGGTTTCAAGCCTGACTTTTAGACTTTTATGTAATTCCCTACAAACCAAGTATTGCCAGACTGTTAAATGTGGATGCCGTGTGGATCTTTCAGTTCAACATGTGATTTTTGATTGTAAACTAATGAAACCCTTTTTGAATGGTGTTATACCAAGTGCTGACACTGGCCATGTTAATGTTTTGACTTTTTAGGTTCGTTGCCGGTCGTTTCTCTTGTTAAATTAACGAGTAACCTTTAGGAAAGTCCATTAAGGAACATTTTTATAATCATAATCGTAAGTTAGATTACTTTTTAGTTATTTTTCTCTAATTTTTCATAGTTACTGTCCTATAATTCATCTATCCTTTATTTCTGTTCATGTAACCACATCGTCCTCTTCTCTTCTTTTATGATAATAGTCTAAAATAGTAAACACTATGTTATTTAGACGTCTGCAATCACCTATATGTGTGTGTGACGAGACGTAATACAGAATTCACACACACACACACACACACACACACACACACACACACACACACACACACACACGCAAGCGCACGCGCGCGCGAGCGCGAGCGCACACCTACACACACACACACACACACACACACACACACGCGCGCGCGCGCGCGCGCGCGCACACACACACACACACACACACACACACACACACACACACACACACACACACACACACACACACACACACACACATGCATTCTATTCCCAGATGTTCGTGTGTTACTACATCAAAATATGCAGGGAACTTGTGGTGGACACACACAGTCTAAAATTGTAAACACTATGTTATTTTGACGTCTGCAATCACCTATATGTGTGACGAGACGTAAAACAGAATTCCATCCACACACACACACACACACACACACACACACACACACACACACAGAAGCGTACGCGCGCGCGAGCGCGAGCGCACACTCACACATGACTGCGCCCGCGCGCTTACGCGCGCGCGCGCACACACGCACACACACACACACACACACACACACCATCAACATGGCGACTGAAGACATCTCTTTTTAACTGCTGCCACCAGAAGATGGTCATGGGAAGACTCCGGCGCTCACAAAGCTCCAAAAAGCTGGGTAATGTCATTCCTAAGTTACCAACTTTGACCTCGTTTCGAGATCAGCTTGCTCCTGTGCCTGATTTTGTGTGATTCCAGTCATACCAAAAATCGCGATCAGAGTGTTAGTGCAAAATATTCATCCACCAACGACAATTTTCTTAAATGCTCTGAATGGTCAAAAACCAACCTACCCCGACTACATGCTGTGCGTTTTCATCAGAACTCAGAAAAAATATGTGCGAACCATGTGCCTCGGGACTCATGACCACAGAACTTTTGTTGAAAATTGAAAATAAAAAATCAAATCTGGATGAGAAGGCTGTCCTGGAACTACTTCTCTTAGTGCCGTGAGTACCAGATCTAAATCGGTCGATCCCTCTGTCCAACACGATGAGAAAACAACATCAGAAACATCCTCGCATTTTCACGACAGAGTCTGCATTGACAATCAAGCAAAACAAGATATCTTTTTTCTAAAAATGAGCGACTCGGTTTCAGATCTAAAATCAACAATTTTAAAACAATACGAACAGCTATGCGCCATCATAAAAGAAAAAAAATAAGTTCTCTCCTGAACCAGTGCAAAGACAAAATCCAGCAAGCCAAATCTCTGTCCATCACTCCACACAAAACAACTGTTACAACACCTACCTCTCTATTCAAAATCGCAGAGGCTTCTTCAACTGATGGCAAAATAAAGAGACCGAGTTACTCAGATGTTCTAAAAAATGGAAAAAGTTTGTTTGTGGAACACTCTGACGGAAAACAAAGTGACGTAAAACTGGATGACGAAAGTAAGACGTGGCTTGAAAAAGAACGATCTATTCCCAGAGGAAACAGTATTGAGAAAAAAAAAAAAAAAAAAAAAAAAAAAAAAAGAAAGAAAGTGCCCTCAAAATGATTAAACCCAACGTCCGGGACACCCAACACACGCATCAGAGCACAAACGGGCAACAAACAGGAGCAAAAAAGTCAAACATATCTAAACCTGACAGCACATCAGATCTTCCCCAGGTTCTAGTGTTGCATGACTCTGTATTGAATGGAGTTTCCGGAGATCGTTTAGGATATGCCTACGGTCTTGTTGTCAGGAACCAGAAGATTTACACTATCAGAGAATGAAAGATCTGCTCTTTGACAAAACTCTCCCAGATTATGATGTTGTTGTACTCCATGTGGGTTTAAATGACCCTAAAAACATCAAGAGATCCAAAAGCTACATCAAACATATTCATCAACCTGGTGAAAGACCTCAAAAGATACACCCTACAATGCGCATTGTCGTTAGCAAGGTAGCACCAACATGCCTCTCAGATCTCAACAACAAACGTGAAGTTTTTAATGCTGCAAATCTTTCAAGTCTTCACAATGTCAAAAATGTCTGCTTTGTGTCTCATGAAAACATCAACAGCAAGAGACAATACATGTGGGACAACATTCATCCCTCCACAAGAGGCTCGAGCGTTTTTGCTGGCAACCTGGGCCGCCATCTGCATTACCTGTTCTGGACGAAACAAAGGCGGCATCATCAGAACATCCCAAGAGAACATCAGGACGGCAGACTGAGACCTTGGTACTATCACATGGACCCTTTCTGCCCATGCCTCCTTTCCCACCGAGAAGACCTGACATCTTTTTCGATTGGTTCCCGTGATCGTCTTCTACCAGCAGAATGATAGTATCTCTCCAATTCGCCATTACTGAAACCACTCTACAACTGTAGTTTAACTAAATCTCGTGTGTTCGTTTTTTTTTTTTTTTTTCCATTGTTGTGGTTGTTGTTTGTTTCAAAGTTAAACTTGTATTTATGAGAGACTTTTTTTTTTATTTTTTTTTTTTTTCAATTTTTATTTTTTTTTTTTTTCTTTAGCTTTTGAATGTCAACTGTATCAATGACTAACAAATCAAAAATTGACATTTTACAATGGAACTGTCGATCAGTGTCAACCAATATCGCGAACTTTCAAGAACACACATAGAATAACTCATATACAGTGCTTATTCTTCAGTCACTAAATTTGTCCAAGATGAACTTACCACGTCTCGCTCATTTCTTCTACCTCCAGTGTATCATCTCTCTGAGGAAACAGGAAAAGTGAACTGTGCCATCTATATACATGAAAAGCTATCTTACCATCCAATTTCAACGCCAGTGCCATCGACTGCAAAAATCCACTCTTGTGCAGCTTGTGTCAAATTTGATAACTCCTTAATTTTAAATATTCTTTCTGTTTATCTCCCTAAAGGTGTTGATGATTGTAACAGTGACTGGTTACGTACCCTGGGTACCCAAAATGAAAAGTGGCTAGTAGCCAGTGACTTTAATGAACATGCCCCATTTTGGGATAGTGGCTGCCCTAAGGTCAGCTCCAATCGTCTAGTGGAGAATATTTCGGACTCGGCACTCTTTCTTCTAAATGATGGATCCATAACCAGATTGCCTGATGTTCCTAGCCACAAACCATCTGCTATTGACCTGTCTTTGATATCGCCATCACTAGCGACTAGCTGTACTTGGCAAGTTCATAATAACACTTTAGGTAGCGATCACCTCCCAATTACCATTTCCTTGAGAGGATTTACAATCTTGCATGATGATACAAGGGATAAAATCCCAAATTTAATTATAAACGAGCGGATAAATTCAAGTCATTTTAATGTCCTTTAATGTTAGCATGCTGGAGAACCCAGATATTGATAAAATGTATTGTAACTTTTCTGAATCCATCTTGAAAGCTGCAACCGAGGCAATTCCAAAATTTAGTCAGACAAAATCCTCTAAATATGCTGGCAAGGTCTGGTGGACGGAATCCTGCAAAGATGCTGTTAATAAAAAGAAATCAAAGTTCAAAATACACGCAAAAGAGAAAAAAAGTAGATGACTTACTCCCCATGAAACGGGCAAAAAATGAAAGTACTAGGAATTTAGAAAAAAAGCCAAAAGCGATTAATGGTCATCATTTTGTGTAAATGAAGTTAATGATAACAAAGATTTTAAAAAGGTATGGACAAAAAGATACACGAATGAAACATGGAATACATTTACCCGCTTATCCAATCACCGTAGGGCATGAACAATTCCCAACATCAGCTCTCAAAAAGCTGAACTGTTTGCTGATTTTTTTTGCAAAAAATAGCTCCAAAATTAGTCTCTCAGAAAAGTTTGAAGAACTTTGAACTTTGAGGGAAGACCAGTCAAATAACCATATCTATTCTAACCCAGAAGAAAACAACGAACATTATTTAAATGCAGAAATAACATTAGAAGAATTAAGAAATGCTATATCGTCATTGTCAACAAAGAAAACTTCAGTTGGTTTAGACGCAGTCTCAAACGAAATGTTAAGAAACCTTCCAATCAATTTTACAACATTTCTGTACACCATTATGAAAAAAAAATGTTGGATAGATGGGAAGACTCCATCTGTTTGGAAAGATTCTGCCATTGTGCCTATTCTCAAGCAGGGCAAAACTAACTCTGATATTAATAGTTATCATCCTATTGCTCTCACCTCTCACACTGGTAAACTAATGGAAAAAATTGTATTAAATAGACTCACTTATCATTGAAAAAAATGGACATATTCCTACCACTCAGGCTGGATTTAGAAAAGACCGATCGACTGTTGATCACCTTGTAAAGCTTACAACTCAGGTAAAACGTCAATTTGCCCAGAGAAAAAAATGTACTTGCAACTTTTTTCGATGTCAAAAAGGCGTATGATCAAGTCTGGCATGAGCGACTTTTATATAAACTTAAAATGATAGGTCTCTCTGGTCACATTTATGATTACTTCAAAAAGAATTTCTGACTAATAGAACAATTCAAACAAAAATAGGAAATACATATTCTAGCAAGAGATTTGTGGAGATGGGCATCCAGGGTTCTGTAACTGCCCCACTACTTTTTAATATCCTAACGCATGATATCACAAAAAGTATTTCTAAAAATTCAAGTTTAGTTCAGTACGCTGATGATATTTCTATATGGATGAATGTTACTTTAAAAAAGAACACACCTTCAAGGTCAATTACATACATGAAAAAATTATATCAAAGAGACTTAGACAGTATTGCTAGATTTATGTTTGAGAATGGATTATGTCTGTCTGCTGAGAAATCTCATATGATGCTTTTTGACGCTGGTGGTAGTTTTCATAATCTCCCTACTTTTAAGATGGATGACACTGTACTTACCTATACATCTTGCATAAAGTTTTTTGGTGTACATCTTACTACTTCAAAATTATCATGGAACACACATATTGAATATATCATAACTCAAGCAAGGAAAGCTCTTAATCTTCTGAAAGTTGTGAGCTACCAGAGTTGGGGACAGGATATGTGCACTTTAATTCATTTATCAAACTCTCTGGTCAGGACAAGAAGGAAGTATATTTTTCAGCTCCTAAGTATCTTTTAAAAAAAGTTACAAAGCACAGATTGCAAGGCATACAGAATAGCCCTGGGAGTTCCCCTTTATGCTTCCATTTTAGGGACATATCATGAAGCTGGCGTTTTGCCCCTGGATGCTTATCGAAAATTAGCCTGTGCTAAATACATTCTAAGATGTTCTACTGTTCAGAACTCAAATGAGGATGAACTTGACATGCGGTCTGATTTAGATTTTTCAAAAAACGCGCAAAAACAATACGATCAAATAAAACCATCCTTACGTACTCCTCAAAATCTGTTGAAATCTGCCAAAATTGATCACAAAACCATTGCTCCATGTTATCCCCTGAGTCCCATTCCTAGTTGGGAACTCATCCCAGCAAGGTTTGATTATAAATACACTGACTTGCAAAAGAATGTCAATAATAACGTCCTAGGTGCTATGGCCAAGTCACATATTGACGATAGTTATCCTAATCAATTAAAAGTTTATACAGACGGATCCCTATTAAATGGCAATGCTGGTTCCGGCTTTGTTATTCCTGCTTTGAAAGCAGCAGATAAATCTTTTCATCTTGGAAAGGGTTTTTTTTCTATTTTTACGGCTGAACTGATAGCAATTCTAATGGCTCTGCATTATAGTATTGACATTCCACGTGATTTTTCTAGAATACTTTTTTGTGTTGATTCCAAATCTGTTTTTCAAGCAATGGAATCTGTTGCTGCTACCAATGCGCCGAGATTATCACCGAACTAAAAATTCTGATCCATTTCCTTACATCTAGAGGGATAACAGTAGACTTTTGCTGGATTCCGTCACATTGTGGGATTGTAGGAAATGAATGGGCAGACAGAGCTGCCCGTATGGGATCCAAAAACTCTGAAAATTCTGTCTATGTCAAAATACCCTTGGGTCTTCACGAAGCCTATGGACTCTTAAATAAAGTCTCTTTGAGTCTTTTTATAACCTGTATAAAGATTCAGTTCTCTTTAAAATACATGTACAAGATTCTTCACCGAGTTGCTGTTCAAGAACTCAGAAATCTACCCGTCCATCTAACTCGTCCAATCAAATTCGTAAACTGTATACAATGACGCATGTACATGTACACAAATTTCGGAAACTGGAATCTCTCTTATATAGGCTCAAAGTTAACGCTCTTTGTACAAAATTCCACAGAAATTTACAATGCGCTTGTGGAGCAGTCGACAGTTTCAATGCTCTGCACTTTCTTTTTAACTGTTCCTATTTTAACTCATCTCTCTCCAACTTCCGACAAAGAGATTCCCCATGCATTTTCCAGAATCTCCACGCCTTTTTTACAGTTGTAAATTCGTTGATGTTAAGCCCAGTTGGCTCGTTTGTGTAAATATTTCCAGTGTTTTTTTTTTTTTTTTTTTTGTTTTTTTTTTTTTTTTTTTTTTTTGCTTTGTAATTTATATCTTTTAAATTGTTACATTTAGAACAGTATTTTTTTTCAATAGTCAAAGTCGCATACGCACACACACGCACACACGCACACACACACACACACACACACACACACACACACACACACACACACACGCGCGCGCGCGCGCACACACACACACACACACACACACACACACACACACACACACACACACACACACACACACACACACACACATTCGTACGTAGGCCTATACTAGCATTTTGCATACATTATTTCCATTTCTCTCATCCTCTCATTTCTGTATTATTTTTGTCTAATATCACTTTAAGTGAACAGACATTAAATTGAAGAACTAACACACACACACACACACACACACACACACACACACACACACACACACACACACACACACACACATGCAATTTTTTATTCCCAGATGTTCGTGTGTTACTACATCAAAAATATGCAGGAACTTGTGGTGGACAGACGAGTGTGAAAGAGCAAAACAGGAAAAGATTTCTAAGTATAAAATCTATCTATGCAGTAGATCTCCATCTAAACTCAGAGATTCAAAAGTGGTTAAATCAGCTATAACAAAATATTAGCCAAAGCAAAGTGTGAATATGGTCAAGCTTTTGTGAGGAAGAGGTAAGTTCTCCTTCAGATAGGAGGAAACTATGGAAGAAAATTCGATATATGAAGCACGGGGTTTTCACTCCTAAGTGCAAAGTAACATTTGAAGATAATAAATTTCCAACAGCTTATCAAAAAGCGGAAAAGTTTACTGATATCTTTTCAGTAAACAGCAGACTAGAAGGTCTTTCAAGAAAATGTAAGACTTACAGACAGGACCAGGAAGCTAAACTAGAAATTAAAGATCCAGAATCCAACGATATTTTATACCTCCACTCTCCTATTACGTTTTGGAACTAAAAGAAGGAATCTCAACACTAAGTAATAAAAGAACAGCTGTTGGCCGTGATGAAATTTACAATGAAATGCTGAAACATTTACCAGATAATTAGGTGCAGTATCTTCATAAAATAATGGAAACAGTGAGTGAACTGGAGTGAAGGTAAATTACCAGCCGTGTGGAAACATTCAATTATAGTTCCCATACTTAAAAATGGCAAACCCTGTAGAGAGATGTCAACAGTTACAGGCCAATCTCTCTTACTTCACACACATGTAAGTTAATGGAGAAGATAGTAACTGCTAGCCTAATTCACTATTGTGATAAAAACAATGTTATTCCAGTCCATCAAGCTGGTTTTAGGTCGGGAAGATCTACAACGGATCACTTGGTAAAGTTATCTACCAATATAAAAAGCCAGTTTGCTCGTAGGCAAAATGTGCTGGCAACATTTTTTGACATTAAACGAGCCTACGATCAAGTGTGGCACGCTCAATTGTTATTTAAACTGAAAAGAGCAGGTATTTGTAGGAGAATGTTTTCGTTTGTAAAGGATTTTCTTTCCTGTAGAACTATTGAAACAAGAGTTGAAAATGCATATTCTTCCCAGAGAGATTTACATATAGGAGTTCCCCAAGGATCCATCATTGCTCCTTACCTTTTCAGTATTATGATATCAGATCTTTCTAAGAAGATATCAAAGAATGTTAAGATTGTTCAATATGCTGATGACATTTGTATTTGGTTGGATGCAAAATTGAAGTCTATTTCAAACAGAAAACTGAAACAAATTCAGATCTGTTATCAGTCTGAATTAGATAAGATAAGCTTTCTTTACAGAGAATGGTTTATCTTTATCTGTTGAAAAAGCTCACATGATAGTATTTAGTGCTGGTGACCCTCCCAGAAGATTACCTAGTTTCTTTATCAATGGAGCTGAGCTACAATTCAAAGACGTAACAAAATTCTTAGGTGTCTATTTTACATCGAAATTATCATGGAATTACACATTGAAAAAGTCTATCAAAAGCTCAAAAAAGCTTAAATTTGCTTAAAATCATAAGCAGACAAAATTGGGGTAAAGAAACAAAAAGCTTGACTCCTCTTGCAACATCTTTGGTTAGATCAAAGCTGACTACAGCCAAGAAGTTTATTTTTCTGCTCCTAAATATCTTATGAAGAAGTTACAAAGTACTGACTCTAAAGCATATAAATTAGCTTTGGGAGTTCCTGTCCACACTTAGACTATTGATACGTATGGGGAGGTTGGTGTTCTACCTTTGAACGATTATCGAGAACTGTCTTCAGCTAAGTACATTATAAGAAGCAGTGCTGTTGAAAATGTCAACGTGAATGGAGACGTACTTAGATCAGATCTTCAATTTCCAAAAAGAGCAAGGGCCATAAAATCTTTGACAACAATAGCCACTTATACATCAGATATTTACAGTAGATTAGATCTGAAAACTAAAGATATAGGTAAGCGTTTGATTACATCTCCAATTCCACCATGGGAAATGAACAGAGCAGATTTTAACTTTTCCAATGATGATCTAAAAAGAGTGATGACCCTCATCTACTTGCTGCTTTTCGCTCTCATGTTCATTCAAATTATTTAACCATTTGAAGGTTTTTACATCTTTTCACATGGCGTGTTTTTAGACGATTGTGATGGTTCTCTTATTGACACTAATGTGGCAGGTGCTGGGTTTGTAATACCTGTCTAAAGAAAGAAAAATCGTTTCATATTGGTGCAGGTCATTCTGTTTTCACCGCAGAACTGGTAGCCATTCTCATGGCTCTGCAATACATTGTTAATCTTCCTATGATTATTTCCAATGTTTTTTTTGTGTTGACTCTAAGTCTGTCTTATTTACACTGAAATCCATGAAGTCTAGAGACAGATGTGACTTAATAATTGAAATTGATCATCTCATACATTTTCTTATTCAAAAGGGTTCCAGTATAACATTTACTTGGGTTCCATCATATTGTGGTATTTATGGAAATGAATGGGCGGACAGAGTAGCTAGAGGAGGTGCAGGACAAAGAATTCGTTGTGAAAACGTTTATATTCCTTTGTCTGTAAAGGAATGCTATAATCTTTTAGAAAAAGACACCAAAGCTCGTGTGGGTTATAATGTAAATCGGCACACCTCTTACAGCATGTCTTTGTTGAACGTTTTTCCAAGGGAAATATCCAGTTTGTGTTTTAGACTTAAATATAATTCATTAAAATGTAAATATGTTGATACTGCAAAATGCATATGTGGGGAAAGACTTTTGACATTTCATGTACTATTTAATTGTCCCACTATGCAGCAATACCTACCCAATTTTCAGTTACCAAATAATCCTACAATTGATTTTTAAGACTCTGACTTCAAATCATTCATTTTTGGCTAATGCATCGAAACATTTACTTCGCAGTCCTATCGGTACATTAGTATTTCAGTATTCTTGAAGAAAACATTGTTTATGCTGTTCATGTTCACTGATTTAAGCTTTATTTTCAATTATGTTTCATTTGTATAATAATATCAATGTCATCTTGATGTATATATCATTTACAAATATCACAATCGTCTAAAAACACGCCATGTGAAAAGATGTAAAAAAACAAACAACACACACACACACACACACACACACACACACACACACACACACACACACACACACACACACACACACACACACACACACACACACACACACACACACACGTGCACACACACAATTTCTTTTCACATGCGCACGTTATATGGGGATGCTACAAATATGCTGCAAGTTGTCTGGGAAAAAGGTTAATAAGACAGAAATAAGACAAAATTTTGTAAAAAAAGGGGGGGGGGGGGGGGGGGGGGCTGAAAAGGGGGTATAGGGGGGGTGTGGGAAGAGGGGAAATGTAAAGAACTAGAAAAAAAATTTTTTTTTTTTTTCATGGATGAAAGAACGTGGGACATGTAGTAAAGATAAGATCCTCAATGGCTGCATTTAAGGCCATAACAAAGCAGAAAGAAAGTACGAATGTCAGTGACGCATGAAAAGGACCACCAGGCCATGGGATGTACGCAACGGTTTTAAAAAAAATCATTAATCAGCATCATCACACCGGAATGTGATTCGAGCCATTTTACCATTTTACCTTCATTAGCTTTTCTCCTTTTCTCGGCGAACGTGTTGAAGGTATATATAAATGGATTTACCGCAGAGTTTAAAGGTAAAACAAACACAGCAAGAGCCACGTTCACTTCTCCAGGAATCGGAATGCCACTCAGTGCCAACATCCCACATAAACCAATAGGAAACCAGCACAGGAAGTCTGTCACAGCAACAGTGATCAACCGGCGAGCTATGGTCATGTCTTGTGACACTTTGGTAGAATTTTGTTTTCACTGAATTGCCCTGAACTGACCAGTAGATTAAAGCTTGACCAATAGAGATAGATAAAAAATAGAACAAAATTTGAAAATGATCAAAACACCTATAATGTAGAATTTTCCCTGGAAAGTTTTTCTTGTAACTGGCAGAGGAATACAAATACCTGTTTGGCCATAGAATTCCCAGTAAGATGTCATTGGTAGTAAAGGCAACATGGCTAAACCCAGCCAAGCAACCAATTCAACAGACAGGCTACTGATGCTGACGTTCTGCCAAACCTGACAGAAGTGAAAGGAAAGCAAAGGACAACAAAACGATCCAGCGTTATAAACCAGATGATCAAGACGGACACCTCACTAGATAATAAAGACAAAACACCAGCCGCCTTACAGACTGCACTGTTTTTCCACATATGATCGTTGTGAAGATATTGCCCACGGAACCGTTCATCAGCCACCCCAATAAAAGCAATGTAGACGCCCATCAAAAAGTCAGCCATGGTGAGGTTGGTGACAAACACACTGTAACCACCTGAAAGACGCCATGCTCTTCAAACAGAAACGTGCACAGCCACAGAAAACGTTACCAGTCAAAGACAGAAATGCAATCAGCCACAGGAACGCTCGGTACACCCATGACTGTAACAGATCTCTACATGAAGAAATTTCATCTGCTGGGGCGAGGCACACTAAGGTATCGAAGTTATGTGGAAGTATTTCTTTGCAGCAAATTCCTATAGTTCTCAGTGGATATAAAGCGAAAATTGGAAAGTCCTTTAAATAAATCAGGTGGAAATATTTGAACTGGACTGCCATCCATGTAGAGTTCTTTTAACTGTGGTGTGAACCTAAACCCCATCGGACTAATTGTATGAATAGCAGTAAATGTCAAATTCAGTTTCTGTAAGCGGGGAAAAGGTGACAGGACCTTAGTGTCCAATACAGTTAGTGTGGTGTGCGCTAAATGTAACGCAGTGAAGGTACTATGCTGGTCACCAAGGAGAGGTCAGTGTAGAGAGAGGACAGGGGATTGTTAGACAGGGAGAGTGTGTGTACAAATTTTCTAAACACCAAACAGATGTCAAGTTTACATATTGGAGTAGGTTTCCACTGAGATCAAGAAACCTGACATTAGCCAATGGGACTTTGGGCAAGAACGTCAATGAACAATTTACAAGGATTAAACTAACCAGAAAAGTGTTATTACTCACATCATACAGTGTCAGACCTGACCCTGAGGCATCCAAGTAGCGAAGATGAGATGAGGAAAGAGAGCTGCAGAGAAAGGCTTAGGACACAGAAAGGTGTGGCCTTGACAGAGACAAGCTGTAGGACATGCTGTGTTGCATGCCAATTCATCGTCGTTCATCGGGCAATGAGGCCAGCCATCACACACATGGTCACTGTGTAAACATATAGTTGAAAGTCGGCATCGAAAATGGCCTGGACATTTCATTTCTTCACATCCCTCTTCATCGTGGTGATCAATACAGTCATATGGCCCATTACACCGTGTATGTACAGGCAGACAATCATTGAAGTTACCAGGACAACGATAGTGGCTGTCAGGACAAGATTCATTGGCCTTCATTGGGGTGGAGTGGAACTGTGCAATTCCATTAAACTCCACAAGAGCTGGAGATGGACACGTTTGTTTGTCAGAAGACCAACTGATCTCCCTCATGCGAGGGCAGTTTGCTTCGTCTGACTCATCATGGCAATGGAACATGGTATCACACAATTTTTCAAAAAGCAGGCACTCGCCATTGTACATGTAAACGTCCTGGAGCAAGGTGGATGTTTTTACAAAGGACTCATCACTCTCATCAGGGCAGTCAGTTAGGAAGTCGCATACAATGGGTGTATGAAATCTGTGTGAAGTCATCACTACATATGAACGTGGCAAAAGAAGTGACACGGTAATCAGATGAATCAAATGCGTCTATATGTGACGATATGTTTGAAACAGCACAAGAGGTTGTCTTCTGACCACAAATTTGGTACTGGTCAGAAACACATGGAAGAAACGTGTGTGTCACGTGGCCATCAGGGCATTTTGTCATGTACTGATATCCTGATGATAGTGAGACTGAAATGTTGTTTTAATAATTCGATCTTTAAATCAGGATATCTTGTTGCTGTTTTATTACGTGTGAGTTCACATACTGTCCCAAACTTAAAATGGGAAGCACGTTTGGTTACACAAAAGAGAGCCTCTAATTGTATTCTGTTGTTCTCAGAATCTACAAGAGTGTAGAAACACATCTTCGCTCTTGTCGCTCTACGAGCACTATGACTCCAGAAATGATGAATGACTGTCCTTTTATTGTTTACCACAGCATAATTGTACATCTCTGGCAAGGATTTATCTCTTGTTTGCAAACCAACCANGTGTTTCATTTGTATAATAATATCATTATCATCTTGATGTATATCATCATTACAAATATCACAATCGTCTAAAACACGCCATGTGAAAAGACGTAAAAACTAAACACACACACACACACACACACACACACACACACACACACACACACACACACACACACACACAAGAACCCCCACACACGCACACACACACACACCACACACACACACACACACACACACACACACACACACACACACACGGACGCATGCACGCACGCACACACACACACACACACACACACACACACACACACACACACACACACACACACACACACACACACACACACACACACAAATGCACACACAATTTCTTTTCACATGCGCACGTTATATGGGGATGCTATATATATGCAAATATGCTGCAAGTTGTCTGCGAAAAAGGTTAACCAGACAGAAATAAGACAAAAATTTTGTTAAAAAAAAAAGGGGGGGGGGGGGGGGGGTGAAAAGGGGTATATAGGATGGGGTGTGGGAAGAGGAGAAATGTAAAGAACTAGAAAAAAAAAAATTTTCATGGATGAAAGAACGTGGGACATGTAGTAAAGAAAAGATCCTCAATGGCTGCATTTAAGGCCATAACAAAGCAGAAAGAAAGTACGAATGTCAGTGACGCATGAAAAGGACCATCAGGCCATGGGATGTACGCACGGTAAAAAAAAAAATCGTTAATCAGCAATCACACTGGTATGTGATTCAAACCATTTTAACATTTTACCTTCATTAGCTTTTCTCCTTTTCTCAGCGAACGTGTGTTGAAGGTATATATAAATGGATTTACCGCAGAGTTTAAAGGTAAAACAAACACAGCAAGAGCCACATTCACTTCTCCAGGAATCGGAATGCCCGTCAGTGCCAACATCCCACATAAACCAATAGGAAACCAGCACAGGAAGTCTGTCACAGCAACAGTGATCAACCGGCGAGCTATGGTCATGTCTTGTGACACACTTTGGTAGAATTTGTTTTCACTGAACTGAATTGCCCTGAACTGACCAGTAGATTAAAGCTTGACCAATAGAGATAGATAAAAATAGAACAAAATTGAAAATGATCAAAACACCTATATATGTAGAATTTTCCCTTGAAAGTTTTTCTTGTAACTGGCAGAGGAATGCAAATACCTGTTTGGCTGTAGAATTTCCAGTGAGATGTCATGGGTAGTAAAAGGCAACATGGCTAAAATCCAGCCAAGCAACCAATTCAACAGACAGGCTACTGATGCTGACGTTCTGCCAAACCTGACAGAAGTGAAAGGAAGCAAAGGACAACAAAACGATCCAGCGTTATAAACCAGATGATCAAGACGGACACCTCACTAGATAATAAAGACAAAACACCAGCCACCTTACAGACCGCACTGTTTTTCCACATATGATCGTTGTGAAGATATTGTCCACGGAACCGTTCATCAGCTACCCCGATAAAAGCAATGTAGACACCCATCAGAAAGTCAGCCATGGTGAGGTTGGTGACAAACACACTGTAACCACCTGAAGACGCCATGCTCTTCACACAAGATCGTGCACAGCCACAGAAAACGTTACCAGTCAAAGACAGAAATGCAACCAGCCACAGGAACGCTCGGTACGTCCATGACTGTAACAGATCTGTACATGAAGAAATTTCATCTGCTGGGGCGAGGCACACTAACGTATCAAAGTTATGTGGAAGTATTTCTTTGCAACAAAATCTATAGTTCTCAGTGGATATAAAGCGAAAATTGGAAAGTTCTTTAAATAAATCAGGTGGAAATATTTGAACTGGACTGCATCCATGTAGAGTTCTTTTAACTGTGGTGTGAACCTAAACCCCATCGGACTAATTGTATGAATAGCAGTAAATGTCAAATTCAGTTTCTGTAAGTGGGGAAAAGGTGACAGGACCTTAGTGTCCAATACAGTTAGTGTGGTGTGCGCCAAATGTAACACAGTGAAGGTACTATGCTGGTCAACCAAGGAGAGGTCAGTGTAGAGAGAGGACAGGGGATTGTTAGACAGGGAGAGTGTGTACAAATTTTCTAAACACCAAACAGATGTCAAGTTTATATACTGGAGTAGGTTTCCACTGAGATCAAGAAACCTGACATTTACCAATGGGACTTTGGGCAAGAACGTCAATGAACAATTTACAAGGATTAAACAAACCCAGGAGAGTGTTATTACTCACATCATGCAGTGTCATACCTGACCCTGAGGCATCCAAGTAGCGAAGATGAGGAAAGAGAGCTGCAGAGAAAGGCTTAGGACACAGAAAGGTGTGGCCTTGACAGAGACAAGCTGTAGGACATGTTGTGTTGCATGCCAATTCATCGTCGTTTCATCGGGCAATGAGGCCATCCATCACACACATGGTCACTGTGTAAACATATTGTTGAAAGTCGGCATCGAAAATGGCCTGGACATTTCATTTCTTTCACATCCCTCTTCATCGTGGTGATCAATACAGTCATATGGTCCATTACACCGTGTATATACAGGCAGACAATCATTGAAGTTACCAGGACAACGATAGTGGCTGTCAGGACAAGACTCATTGGCCTTCATTGGGGTGGAGTGGAACTGTGCAATTCCGTTAAACTCTACAAGAGCTGGAGATGGACACGTTGCTTGTCAGAAGACCAACTGATATACCTCATGTGCAGGCAGTTTACTTTGTCTGACTCATCACACGGCAATGGAACATGTTTATCACATTTTTTTCAAAAAGCAGGCACTCGCCATTTGTACATGTAAACGTCCTGGAGCAAGGCGGATGTTTACAAAAGGATTCATCACTCTCATCAGGGCAGTCAGTTAGGAAGTCGCATACTAAGGTGTATGAAATCAGTGTGGAGTCATCACTACATACGAACGTGGCAAAAGAAGTGACACGGTAATCAAATGAATCAAATGTGTCCATGTGTGGCATTATGCTTGAACCAGCACAAGCAGAGGTTGTCTTCTGACCACAATTTGGTACTGGTCAGAAACACATGGAAGAAACGTGTGTGTCACATGACCATCAGGGCATTTCATCATGTATTGATATCCTGATGATAGTGAGACTGAAATGTTGTTTGATAATTCGATTTTTAAATCAGGATATCTTGTTGCCGTTTTATTATGTGTGAGTTCACATACTGTCCCAACCTTAAAATGGGAAGCACGTTTGGTTACACAAAAGAGAACTTCTAATTGTATTCTGTTGTTCAAAGATTCTACAAGAGTGTAGAAAAACACATCTCTCTCTTGTCGCTCTACGAGCACTATGACTCCAGAAATGATGAATGACTGTCCTTTTTATTGTTTACCACAGCATAATTGTACATCTCTGGCAAGGAGTTATATCTTGTATGCAAACCAACCAAAAGTTGGTCAAACCAGCCACTGTGTAATTTTGTTTTGTTTCTAAACATTGCTAGCCATGTAGAAAGACACACTGGAGCACCTTGTTGTTTTTGCGTTAAAGCACAATACTCATCAGCCCATTTGTTCAGATCTGTGCTGTTACTGACAAATCCTGTCAGACTGTGGACAAGTTTGTAGCAGTTGTTGCAAAGTGCAAGCAGTCCATCACACTGAGGACTGCTGTAGGGACAGTCACCCGTTTCATCTCGTCCATCTTCACACTCCGTCTTTAGGTTGCAGGCCAGGTGGTGTTGGAAGTTGGTGTAATGCTTCACGGAACAGTTCCAGCCTCTGGTTGTATAAACACGCCAACTCCTGTCAGGGAAGAATGAAAAGAACAGTCTAAAGCAGGTTCCTTTCGTGAAGTGCTTTAGTTCTGCCACGACAGTCAGTTGCAGGATTTGAAACACATGGGCAACATCTGAATTGCGATGATACCACCGCTGCCATACGAGATGTTTCTGTATTTCAAACTTTCCATGAAAACTGTGGACAGAATTTTCTGATGAACGATACAGTGATACGTGTGCCATTCTTTGAGAATATTCTTTGAAGCTAACCACAACTGTGTGGTTGAAAGGCACAGGAACAGTCTTCTCCTCAGCTTTACCATCAGAAAGATTTCCTTTAAAACTGACATACCCAGACGTTGGTGTCTCCATCACAATAACAAGGGAATCTGCGTTTAAGTATTAATCAACACTGATATCATTGACCCATTTGTCGAATATTGATTTTGACAAAAAAACTTTGATTCACTTAGTTGGGTTTATATTTTGAAGTGTGAAAAGCATTCCAATTTCAACAAGATGCATGGAAATGGCCAGAAAATGCCAACAAGAATAGTAAATCGTGGATCATTTCAGACTGGTTTAAAACAGAACCAGGATCCCGACAGGGTGATCCACAATCAGCTTAGTTATATATAACATGTGTTAAAATTTAGCGTTGATATCACGTAAACATGTATAAATACGTAAAAGAATGATTAATTATATGGAACTTAAACTTTTGATATGCAGATGATACTGACTTTTTTGTTAGAAAGTGATATGATCATTTGATAGATATATGAATATTTTAGGAATATACAGTCATATGATGATTTGGATGTACACCCTGGAAAAGTAGTACAAATTGGGCAAAGTACTTTGTTTTAACTTTGCGCCTGGATTTGGTCTGGAATTTCCAAACGTTCAACATGCTGGGAATTTATCAATAACTCGCGCACTCTTCAGGTATCAATTCATCAGAAAAAATAGCAGAAGTGTAACATCTGTTCAAATTTGGATGAGAGAGCAGCTACACTGGATAGGGGGTTGCAATTCTGAGATCACTTATGAATCAAAACTGAATCATTTGTGGCTCTCATTACCTAGACCGCCTAACACCTTTGAGATTTCAAAGTGTGGGTTTGTGGAGAGTAAGAACTCGGACAAAATAAGCAGACAAACGGTATATAACAGTATCAGGAATGGTGCTTTCGGACCACCAGAACCGAGAATCTGTGTGTCTTCATTGAATACAACATGGCTAAAAATTCAGACAAAATATCTAGTATAAACAGTTTGACATCACTTATTATTATCATCGATTCAATGAGACCTACCTTCCTGGGGTTTGCCTTTTATATTAAAGTTTCCAATCACATCTGTCTATCTAATGTCATGCACACAACTTGAAGATTCCGGAGTTCTGTAGAGTAGAAAGAAACTCGTGGAGAGCGTGGCAGCAGAGAGTCCTCAGAAGAGAAGCTCCATTTCGGGCCTTATTAATCGCTGTACTTTAATCCACATTTGAAATATATAATGATCAGATTCAGGCCTGGAATCTCTGAGTTTGTGGCACATAGCTCTAGATACACAAACATCAGAGAAGAAGTGTTTAAACTTGTCCAATGTGTAGAGAAGCAGACGAAAACGAGATACATTTTGGTTTTGTTTTGCTGTCAAATACTCAGACGTATTCAGGAAAGTTTTATCAAACCAACGTATTGCCTACTTTGTTCAAACTCAGTTTACTTGTAACCTCACAAAAGTCTCACTATGCGCCAACATTTTCACAATGACAGTATAAGGCATTTACGTTTAGAGATATGGCGGTGTCTTAGGAATATGTCTCTTTTGTTTCAGTCTCTACTCTGTCTGAGTATGTGGTGATTTGGTATTTGTTATGATTTTTTTTTTTCTGTATGCGTTCTTGCTCAATTTGTGTGTGGTGAATTACGTATGTGGTGTACACACACTCTTTCATAACAGCCATAGTCTGCTGTGAATAAATGTATACTTTGACTCTCTCTCTCTTTGACTCTCTCTCTCTCTCTCTCTCTCTCTCTCTCTCTGGTTGATAGTATGAACGCAAAACTGCTACAGTGTGTGGGACCGCGCGCATGATGTGTGTGTGTGTGTGTGTGTGTGTGTGTGTGTGTGTGTGTGTGTGTGTGTGTGTGTGTGTGTGTGTGTGTGTGTGTGTGTGTGTGTGTGTGTGTGTGTGTGTGTGTGTGTGTGTGTGTGTGTGTGTGTGTGTGTGTGTGTGTGTGTGTGTGTGTGTGTGTGTGTGTGTGTGTGTGTGTGTGTGTGTGTGTGTGTGTGTGTGTACTCACGCATTAGAAACATTTATTACACACTTTGTTGACAATACGTTTACTGACGTCAGCGTATACTTGTCAAAGTTTGATTTGTGGCGCGGACGATTTATTTCATTTATATAAATTATTCAATACAAGACGTATTAAGATTTATGAGCTTTTCTTCAGCGTTATTGACTGTGCAAAGGTAGTAGTAGTAGTAGTAGTAGCAACAGCAGCAGCAGTAGCAGCAGTAGAAGTGGTAGTAGTAGCTGCAGCAACAGCAGCAGTAGAAGTTATACTATTTGTCGTAATAGTAGTAGTAGTAGTAGTAGTAGTAGTAGTAGTAGTAGTAGTAGTAGTAGTAGGTATCGTAATAGTAGTTGTAGTAGCAATAGTTGAACGATTAATACTACCATTAAAAAACGTAGAACTAACTTGCGAAGTTACTAATCGTAGGGATGAGCATGCAATACTGCGTGTGCGTGCATGTGTGCGTGCGCGCGTGCGTGTGTGTGTGTGTGTGTGTGTGTGTGTGTGTGTGTGTGTGTGTGTGTGTGTGTGTGTGTGTGTGTGTGTGTGAGTGTGAGAGAGCATGCGTAAGTGCATGCTTGTATACTGTGTGTGTGTGTGTGTGTGTGTGTGTGTGTGTGTGTGTGTGTGTGTGTGTGTGTGTGTGTGTGCACGCGCGCGCGCTCGCTTCGTGTATGTACAACTGTTTGTCCCAGATCACAACTTTGCCACCCTTGTCTTCTGGTTTAATGACAATATTTTGTCCTTGTCTCAGCGACTCAAGTGCTTTCTGATCTTCAAAATCTAGTTTGGTGTGATAGGCAGGTTTGGTTTTTTATTCCGTATTATGTCCTTTCTGCAAGTTTAAATGTAGAATTCCTAATCACTGGATTTTTCGAAGAGTGGTTGATGAAGAATTTGGGGTCTGGAAAAAAAAATGGATAAAATGTCAAAGCTATTTGGTGGTTGGGGCTAAATATGATTTTTTTTCTTGTTTGTTTTTTTGCTCAGCCATCCTACGTAGTTTCCCGATAGATCTCTTAGATTTTGATCTTACTATCCTTTCAGTTTTCTATTTTACTAATAGCTTTTGTTGTTGTTGTTGCTGCTGCTGTTTTATTCTTATTGTATTTTATTATTGTCATTGTTGTCGTTATTGTTATTATTATTATCATTATTATTATTATTATTATTATTATTATTATTATTATTATATTATTATATTATTATTATTATTATCATCATCCTTATTACTATTATTTCTATGATCATCATCATTATCATTATCATTATTATTATTATTATTATTATTATTATTATTATTATTATTATTATTATTATTTTTTGTTGTTGTTGTGTTGTTGTTGCTATGATTTTTTTTCAGTATAGCATCATTTGTTTATAAAAAAAAATGGATACGTATTGACAAACATAACACAGAGTTTTAAGAAATATTCATAAGCTTGTATACATCATATCATTTTAATACTACTACCAAAAGAGATGTATACATGCGTTTGATGCAAAACATGCAGGATAACCAGCCGCCATGGTGAAGTGGTTAGCGTCGCGGACTCCCGGCTGGGAGGTCGTGAGTTCGAATCCCATCAGAAGTCATGTGGGTTTTTCTGCCCCGACCGGCTCCTACTCAGAGTTGAGTTTGCTGTGGGCTCAGTTGGGAAGTCTGGGACCACACAGTCGAGTTTCATCCACTTCATGGTTGCATTTCTCTGAGAGTGTTGCTCAAATTTCTTGACCAACACTGCAGGTGCCTGTATCTCTCGGCCTGGTTTGATGCGGGATTTATTATGAAAGGAAGCGTAGAGTACAGCCCTGTCATGTAGTCTCAGACCGAAATGGAAATCCGTAGCATCATCTTAATCATCCTCATTCTCATCGATCAGCATAAAAAAGTCTCAAATTCATGCCCTGCTCTCATGGTGACCTCAATTTCGATGTCCTCTCCATGTCTGTAGCCTTGGTTTGGTTCCGTTGGGGTCACCGGTATCGGCGAGTCCATGGGGGCTGTCGTTGGACGGACGTGGTGGCGCCCTCCGGAGGGAGAGCTCACTCGCGCCGGCTCAGCGACTAAGCAATTATTGTCTTCAGTAGGGGGCTTAGTAGGTGGTGTCCTGCGTATGTTAGATCAGAACAGGCGCCACTGAACACCACTGAACTGACTCGGTGGCAGTGCAGTGTCTCCTCCGGTGGGTTGCCTCTTGGCGACTCGACATTGACTGCTCCCTGTGGATTGCCAGTGCCGGGGCTGCGGCTAGGCCGACTGGGCTGTGGCTGTGGACGGGGTGTCGGAATGAGCGGCGTGGGTGCACTCCCTATGAGGTGACGCAGAGGTTGTACAGCAAAACAAAAAACAAACAAAAAAAAAACATGCAGGATAAGTCAGTATGCAAATGCAATCAGTATATGAAAGACAGATGGACACACAAACAGACAGACGAACAGACAAGTGAAGAAACAAATAGACGGAACATCCTACAGGCGTGGGGTTGCGTAAATTGTCATTGCTGCTTTCCTGTTGATTTTCTTTAAAGTGTTTTGTTAGAGTTCATACAAACGTTTCTTGGTATTGTTCATGTAGTTTTTCCTTCTTGTCTTGAGATACTCTATAGATTTTCTCCTTGCTGTGTGAAAATTACACAGAGTAATTCAAAATCTATATTTCCATTTCTCGGAGTTTACCGAAACTACGTGACATGTGAGATGCGCATGCTCAGATCTGCCATATCGTGCATGCTTCCAGCTGCCATGCTGACTTTTTTTCCCCACGATTCCGCTCAGAAAGTTTTAGAAAATCGTAATCATCTGGGGGCACAGGTTGGTCAGTACAGCTCAAACATAGTAGTTTTGTATCGTTTATCACTGGAATATACACTGACACCAACACATTTTTCAGATTTGCAGTGCCGAAACGTATATTTAAGAATGCGATAAAGCCAGGTGCTGGCGGTGAGTGGAAGAAAAGAATGGAGAAAGTTGCATTGATCTTTGAAGACCAGCTCAAAATGAGTGAGAATGAAAAAGAATCGTTCCGCGGCACGAGAGTTCATCAGGCAACAAAATGTCTCGACACCAGATTGTATCCATCCATATAGCGGAATGGGAGGAAATGAAGGTCCAAAATGTACGTATTCTGGCATTCCTTAGCAAGACACTTGCACAGGGAAAGGACAGAACCTAGAACGATGCCGGTGATGATACTGCAAATCAGGATGACACATCCGATGATGACACATCACATAAAAGGGGGGGACTCCTAAAAAAGAAACAAGGCATGAAGCGGCAACATCCTGGCATGGATGATGGCTATGATGAAGACTTGCTAAGTCTCATCAACGCCAAGAAAAACGAAAACTTGATTCTGACCCACTCTTTGCAGTTGAGCAGGAGTATGAATCAGATAGTGACACTGGGCAGAAGTCAACAGCAAAGTGGCAGGCATTGTTGAAAAAATGGAAAGAGGAAACCTATCTGATCAAAAACTGGAGTAAAAAATGGAAAGTCATAAATGATCAGAGAATTGCAATGTCCATGTTCCCAGAGTGAATTCAGAAATCTGGGCTATGATGGAACGCACTTGCAAAACAAAGATCTGAGAATCCAAAATGAACAAACAATGTTGGTGAGAGCAGCATATGCTCTCACAAAGCTAGCAAACAGTTTGACCGACAAATCACCTGGTGACAACAAAGAGATATTAGAAAATGTCACTGATGCAATGGAACTGATTTTGAAAACCTCACAAGAACTGCCCGTGGACAGAAAAGCAAAAAAAAAAAAATAAATGCACCAGGAATGAACAGAAGATACCAAAAACTAGCTTCAAGTGACATTGAAATCACAGATCAGTTGTTTGGCAATAATCTGAAGGCATCATTGGAAGCCATTGATTCTGCTACCAAAATTGGTATGGATTTGAGTCACACACAGAAAGGAAGATTCTACTCCCACATGCGCTCAAAAAAAACTGGCAGTGGAAAGAGAGAGGACGTGGAAGAGGTCACAGTTGGGGCCAAGCGAGAGGCATGAGTGACCAGTCCTACAGCAGACCAACACGGGGAGTGTATCCACGTCATCCAAAACACTCCCAGGCTTGAACATCAGGTAGTCAAAACCAGAAAAGGCAAAAAAAATCAGGACTGTGAAAGACCTTTTCAGGCAGGCAGATTAAAGGAATACATTTCCCAATGGAACGAGATGACTAGTGATTCTTTCATTTTATCCTTGATACAAGGAGCTGAAATACCATTTCAAGATTTACCCCCATTACAAGATGATCCAAATATTAAAACAAAATCTAATACAGGATAATCTGTGGAATGAGGCAGACAAAGAAATTGAAAAATTGTTATCCATGGGAGTAAAAGAAAAATCTTGTCATGAATCAGGTGAAATTGTGTCACCAATTTTTCTTGTTCCAAAAGCAGATGGTACATTCAGGTTGATTTTGATTTTGAAAAGATTTAATGATTGTGTCGCCTATGAACATTTTAAGATGGAGAATCTACAATCTGCTACTAGCATGATGCATAGAATTGCTACATGGCATCAGTTGATCTTAGACATGCATCACGTTTGTCCACAGAGGAATCTTTAGTTGAAGACAAGGGCAATAACCCCTGACCGCCTATCGGTCGCAGGAGGGGAAGGGATGGAACGGCCACGGTTTCTTTAAACAGCGCACTTCTGCCAACAGCTGCCAGTTTCCTCGCGCTAACCTGCCACAAGCTTTCCTCCCTATGCGTAATGTGATACTAGCTTTGGCTGATAGTGTGTTGAAAACAGGATGCTGTGTTTCTTCATTAATACTTTGCACCAGAATGCAACGAACTGTGGTCGATTGATGTCACTGTATTGTGGGGTCTCTGACTGACAGAACAATATCAAACATAAATGGGTCAAACATGAATGGTCACGGTGGTGGTTTCCCTACCACGGCCTAGGCATGTTTTGCTTGTTTATCTGTGTGCTCTACGTGCTTGTGAAGCATGCCGAAACTGATTTTATCACAGCCACACCGTGCTTTTAGTAAAGCAAGATTTCAGCATGCCACACATGCAGATGTCAGTTATAAACAATGAATTGCTTCCTTCCTGACCTTGCTCACAAACAACACACACACAAACATACACCCACGCGCGCGCGCGCGCGCGCACATCGCGCGCACACATATTAACAAAACCCACGCACCAACAGACAGTGGTAGATAACTGATGGATACACA
>JADBJO010018626.1:28695-38695 GCA_016801955.1 Conus betulinus
CGTGTAAGCACTTGCCAGAAGTGAGCTCGTAACGCACCAGTGTTTCTATGAGAAGGATGTTAACCCAGCCTGTGTCAGTTCCCTTATTTATGTGTTCAGTCCCTCCTGACCTCCCCTCCTCCACTGCCTTCCCCTCCTTCCCTTTGTGGAATGAACATGTCCCTCAGTATGGGACAACTCCAATCACGTTGATAGTAGGAGAGGGGTCTAAAAGGAACCAAACTTCTGAATGCATGAGCCAGAGAGAGAGAGAGAGAGAGAGAGAGAGAGAGAGAGAGAGAGAGAGAGTCTCATTAAAGGAATTCGTCACATCACTTGCTTCTGGACGTCTTCCTCTCCGTTAAGGGAAGGGCGCTACTTCGCCATCCTCAGGACCCGGTACTGAACGACGACACGCGAGTCCTGAAGGGCGATGGAATGCTCCATGGACCTTCCCTGGAGCCCCCTATCTGGGGAGCCCTGCGTCTGAGGGTCAGTCTGTCACAATACCGCCACACTGCTGTTGAGATAAGTGTGAGGCTTGTAGTCTGGTTAGGGAATTTTGATTATTTGGGTTTGTAAGCTACAGCTTATAAGCTTCTTTATTTAAGGATTTCTAAGATATCCCAGCTATTTGAGTCCTGTTGTATTGTGCAGACAGCTAGTCTTAGCTGAAAAACACGTTTGTCTATAATCCGAAGTATGACTTCCATGATGAATATAAATACATTTTACATTGAAAATGTTGCATAGTGAACAATTTTATTAAGAATAACGGGGATGGGGACAGGGGGTTGGGAGAGAAATCTTGTGCCATTCTTTCATCAGATATTTTTCTCTCATCCTCCACTTCACCCCCTTACATCTGTTCTGTGGACTGGTGGAGGAATGCACATGAAAGGTTTAGTTTGCCACCATACTGTCACTGGTCTCACTGACCTGTCCCTTCATTCTTCTGTCCATCCGTCGAACACTGACTGTAAAAATTCGTAACTCACTGATTGTTGTCATCACCAGTGGAGATTTGAAGTTTGCCAAAGGGAAAGGCATTCTGTCACATTCATTCCAGTATGATTCTGCGAAAACTCGAAATGTAAACATATATTGAACGGAAATGGGAGATACTTGAATAATCTTACGGTCGCACATATGCATATTTCTGCAAACGATCAAATGCCTAGCATTCAATGTATTGAAAATGAGTGCGCACACCACTGTGAGTACTGTGAACGGCATTGCTTTAATTTTTAAACATGTAAACGTCCTTGTTGTGAAAACATTTCTTTATATTTAAGCCCCAAAGATCACAATGAGGCACAGTTCACCAAAACGGATAATATATTTGTCTTATCTAAAACCGTGCATGCTCAGAAAGAGTATGTCCACTGTGTGTGATGTGAGAGACTGCGTGTGGCCATGCATGTGACGGATGGGGAACACCTGCACAAGCATTGCAACAAAACTTTCGTCATCTGAGTCAACCAGCTGTTTAGTCGGTATGAATATGAACTGTCCATGATTAAAGCAGACGTTCGTTTCTCCAAACGGACTAACACAATTCACACACACACACACACACACACACACACACACACACGGGAGCGCACGGGAGCGCGCGCGCGCGCGCGCGCACGCACGCATGCACACACGCACAGAGACAGAGAGATAGAGAGAGAGAGGTGCATGGACAAGCATGCATTTCTGAAACACAGTCACATTCCTGTATACCTTCGTTGTCTAAACTGCAGTTCATTTTATTTCCTTTTTTTTTTTTTTTTTTTTGGTGTTTTCCTTTTTTTTTCTTCAAAAGCACGCTGTCAATAGCAATGCTTTGAGGAGATACAAACCAAATGATCAATGTACTTTTAACCAGTTTTAACATTCTTACTTCAAACACAAAAGTTCCACACCACCACAGAAGAATTCCACAGGAAGGACAATGAAAAGAGCATACAAAAGTAAACACATCAGACAGAACAACTAAAACAGCTCACTCGCAACCCCCCCCCCCCCTAAAATTTGTAAGCATACAGAATTCACAAACACACGCGCGTGCGCGCACTCTTGCACGCACACACGCACGCGCACGCACACACACACACACACACACACACACACACACACACACACACACACACACACAAGCGCACGCGCGCGCGCGAACACGAGCGCACACTCACACACACAAACGATCGCGCGCGCTTGCTCGCGCACACACAACACACACACACACACACACACACACACACACACACACACACACCACACACACACTCACACGCGCACACACACACACACACACACACACACACACACACACACACGCACGCACGCACGCACGCACGCACGCACGCAAACACACACACACACACACACACACAATTTCGTTTCACATGCGCACGTTACATGGGCATGCTACAAATATGCTTCAAGTTGTCTGGGAACAAGGTTAACAAAACAGAAAAAAGACAAAATTTTGTAAAAAAAAGGGGGGGGGGTAGGCTGAAAAGGGTGTGTGTGGGAAGAGGGGAAATGTAAAGTAAAGAACTAAAACAAAGAAAGCTTTTTGTTCATGGATGAAAAGAACGTGGGACATGTAGTAAAGAAACGATCCTCAATGGCTGCATTTAAGGCCATAACAAAGCAGAAAGAAAAGAACGAATGTCAGTGACGCATGTAAAGGACCACCACGCCATAGGATGTACTCAACGGTTTTTTAAAAAAATTCATTAATCAGCAATCACACTGGAATGTGATTCGAGCCATTTTACCATTTTACCTTCATTAGCTTTTTCTCCTTTTCTCAGCGAACGTGTTGAAGGTATATACAAATGGATTTACCGCAGAGTTTAAAGGTAAAAACAAACACAGCAAGAGCCACATTCACTTCTCCAGGAATCGGAATGCCACTCAGTGCCAACATCCCACATAAACCAATAGGAAACCAGCACAGGAAGTCTGTCACAGCAACAGTGATCAACCGACGAGCTATGGTCATATCTTGTGACACTTTGGTAGAATTTTGTTTTCACTGAATTGCCCTGAACTGACCAGTAGATTTAAAGCTTGACCAATAGAGATAGATAAAAATAGAGGAAAATTGAAAATGATCAAAACACTTATGATGTAGAATTTTCCCTGGAAGGTTTTTTCTTGTAACTGCAGAGGAATGCAAATACCTGTCTGGCCGTAGAATTCCCAGTGAGATGTCATGGGTAGTAAAGGCAACACGGCTAAAACCCAGCCAAGCAACCAATTCAACAGACAGGCTACTGAAGATGACGTTCTGCCAAACCTCACAGAAGTGAAAGGAAAGCAAAGGACAACAAAACGATCCAGCGTTATAAACCAGATGGTCAAAACGGACACTTCACTAGATAATAAAGACAAAACACCAGCCGCCTTACAGACTGCACTGTTTCTCCACATATGATCGTTGTGAAGATATTGTCCACGGAACCGTTCATCAGCCACCCCAATAAAAGCAATGTAGACACCCATCAGAAAGTCAGCCATGGTGAGGTTGGTGACAAACACACTGTAACCCGCCTGAAGACGCCATGCTCTTCACACAGAATCGTGCACAGCCACAGAAAGCGTTACCAGTCAAAGACAGAAATGCAATCAGCCACAGGAACGCTCGGTACGCCCATGACTGTAACAGATCTCTACATGAAGAAATTTCATCTGCTGGGGCGAGGCACACTAAGGTATCGAAGTTATGTGGAAGTATTTCTTTGCAGCAAAATCTATAGTTCTCAGTGGATATAAAGCGAAAATTGAAAAGTCCTTCAAATAAATCAGTGTGAAATATTTGAACTGGACTGCCATCCATGTAGAGTTCTTTTAACTGTGGTGTGAACCTAAACCCCATCGGACTAATTGTATGAAGCAGTAAATGTCAAATTCAGTTTTCTGTAAGCGGGGAAAAGGTGACAGGACCTTAGTGTCCAATACAGTTAGTGTGGTGTGCGCCAAATGTAACACAGTGAAGATACTATGCTGGTCAGCCAAGGAGAGGTCAGTGTAGTAGAGAGAGGACAGGGGATTGTTAGACAGGGAGAGTGTGTACAAGTTTTCTAAACACCAAACAGATGTGAGGTTTACATACCAGAGTAGGTTTTCACTGAGATCAAGAAACCTGACATTTACCAATGGGACTTTGGGCAAGAACGTCAATGAACAATTTACAAGGATTAAACTAACCAGGAGAGTGTTATTACTCACATCATGCAGTGTCAGACCTGATCCTGAGGCATCCAAGTAGCGAAGATGAGGAAAGAGAGCTGCAGAGAAAGGCTTAGGACACAGAAAGGTGTGGCCTTGACAGAGGCAAGCTGTAGGACATGCTGTGTTGCATGCCAATTCATCGTCGTTCATCGGGCAATGAGGCCAGCCATCACACACATGGTCACTGTGTAAACATATTGTTGAAAGTCGGCATCGAAAATGGCCTGGACATTTCATTTCTTCACATCCCTCTTCATCGTGGTAATCAATACAGTCATATGGTCCATTACACCGTGTATATACAGGCAGACAATCATTGAAGTTACCAGGACAACGATAGTGGCTGTCAGGACAAGACTCATTGGCCTTCATTGGGGTGGAGTGGAACTGTGCAATTCCGTTAAACTCCACAAGAGCTGGAGATGGACAAGTTGTCTTGTCAGAAGACCAATTGATCTCCCTTATGCGAGGGCAGTTTGCTTCGTCTGACTCATCATGGCAATGGAACATGGTATCACACAATTTTTCAAAAAGCAGGCACTCGCCATTGTTACATGTAAACGTCCTGGAGCAAGGCGGATGTTTACAAAGGATTCATCACTCTCATCAGGGCAGTCAGTTAGGAAGTCGCATACTAAGGTGTATGAAATCTGTGTGAAGTCATCACTACATATGAACGTGGCAAAAGAAGTGACACGGTAATCAGATGAATCAAATGCGTCTATATGTGACGATATGCTTGAAACAGCACAAGCAGAGGTTGTCTTCTGACCACAAAGTTGGTACTGGTCAGAAACACATGGAAGAAACGTGTGTGTCACGTGGCCATCAGGGCATTTCGTCATGTATTGATATCCTGATGATAGTGAGACGGAAATGTTGTTTAATAATTTCGATCTTTAAATCAGGATATCTTAATGCTGTTTTATTGCGTGTGAGTTCACATACTGTCCCAAACTTAAAATGGGAAGCACGTTTGGTTACACAAAAGAGAGCCTCTAATGTATTCTGTTGTTCTCAGAATCTACAAGAGTGTAGAAACATATCTTCGCTCTTGTCGCTCTACGAGCACTATGACTCCAGAAATGATGAATGACTGTCCTTTTATTGTTTACCACAGCATACTTGTACATCTCTGGCAAGGAGTTATCTCTTGTGTGCAAACCAACCAAAAGTTGGTCAAACCAGCCACTGTGTAATTTTGTTTTGTTTCTAAACATTGCTAGCCATGTAGAAAGACACAATGGAGCACCTTGTTGTTTTTTTTTGCGTAAAGCACAATACTCGCCAGCCCGTTGTTCAGATCTGCGCTGTAACTGACAAATCCTATCAGACTGTGGACAAGTTTGTAGCAATTGTTGCAAAGTGCTAACAGTCCATCACAGTGAGGACTGCTGTAGGGACAGTCACTCGTTTCATCTCGTCCATCTTCACACTCCGTCTTTAGGTTGCAGGCCAGGTGGTGTTGGAAGCTGGTGTAATGCTTCACAGAACAGTTCCAGCCTCTGGGAGTATAAACACGCCAACTCCTGTCAGGGAAGAATGAAAAGAACAGTCTAAAGCAGGTTCCATTCGTGAAGTGCTTTAGTTCTGCCACGACAGTTAGTTGCAGGGTTTGAAACACATGGGCAACATCTGAATTGCGATGATACCACCGCTGCCATATGAGATGTTTCTGTATTTTCAAACTTTCCATGAAAACTGTGGGCAGAATTTTCTGAGGAACGATACAGTGATACGTCTGCCCATTTTGACAATATTCTTTGAAGCTAACCACAACTGTGTGGTTTGAAGGCACAGGCACAGTTTTCTCCACAGCTTTACCATCAGAAAGATTTCTTTAAAACTGACATACCCAGATGTTGGTGTCTCCATCACAATAACAAGAGAATCTGCGTTTTTGTATTGATGAACAATGATGTCATTGAACCGTTTGTCGATTATTGATTTTTGATTCAAATTTCGATTTAGGTAGCAGACCAGAAAACGTGTACAAAAATATTTAATCATGGATACTTTCACAATCGCTTCAAATAAAACCAGGATGCCGACAGGGTGACCAACAACCAACTTAGTGATCTGTAGCATGTGTTGAAATTAAGCATTAATATCATGTGAACATGTATACATACGTAAAAAGAATGATTAATTATATGGCATTTAAACTTGTTTGATGTACAGATGATACTGACAATTTTAGGACGCGAGATATGCTCATTTGATTGATACATGAATGTTTTTAGGAAAGTTTCGTTATATGACAGATTTGGATATACACCTGGAAAAAAACAGTACAAATGGGCCAAGGTATTTTTTTTTTTTAATTTTGAGGCACAATTTGGTTTGGAATTTCCAAAAGTTCAACATGCTCGGAATTTGATTATCAATAACTCACGCACTCTCCGGTATCAATTCATCAGACAAAAATAGCAGTGTAACATCTGTTCAAGATTTGGATGAGAGAGAGCAGCTACACTGGATAGGGTTGCAATTCTAAGATCACTTATTAATCAAAACTGAATCATTTGTGGCTCTCATTACCTAGACCACCTAACACCTTTGAGATTTCAAAGTGTGGGTTTGTGGAGAGTAGAACTCAGACAAAATAAGCAGACAAACGGTATATAGCAGTATCAGGAACGGTGCTTTCGGACCACCAGAACCGAGAATCTGTGTGTCTTCACTGAATACAACATGGCTAAAAATTCAGACAAGTTATCTACTATAAATAGTTTGCCATCACTTATTATTATCAACAGTTCATTGAGGCCTGCCTTCAGGTTCAGGGTGTTCGCCGCCTTACAATAAATTTTCATATTATATGTGTCTACCTAATGTCATGCACATAACTGGATGTCTCTGCAGTTCTGTTTAAAGTACGCGCGCGCGCGTGCGCGCACACACACACACACACACACACACACACACACATACACACACACACACACACACACACACACACACACACACACACACACACACACACGCGCGCGCGCGCGCGCGCGCGCGCGCGCGCGCGCATGCAGCCACACACGCCGGCACGCAGGCACACGCAGCACACACACACACACACACACACACACACACACACACGCGCGCGCGCGTGCGCGCGCACGCACGCACACACACGCACACACACACACACACAGAGCAGCAGCAGCAGCAGCAGCAGCATAGGAACAACAGCAGCGGTAGCAATGCATATACAATCATATCTATGGACTCTCCTATTTACTCATCTGTATCTGCCCACCAGTACATACCCACCGATGCACACACGTCCACAGTATACACTGGGATTCCTGAGAATTTCAAAGTCTTATCTCAGTTTGATGTGTTCGATCGTTTGTGTCTGTTTTCGGAAAGGGCCACTATCAGTTTGTCCAAGTCTCTAGGAGTCTTTGCAGTGCTGACCTTGAGATTATTCAAAAGCGTGTATGGTTGGTGATGTTTCTTACTCTTCCTTTAATCTGCATGTGCAGCCACTTCCTCTCCTGATGTTCCGATCTGAAAGATGATCTATGGTTTACTAGCTTTGCTCTTGTTTGTTCAGGTGACTCTTTAGAATTCTTATCGCAACAGATTGCTGCCTTCAAGCCCAACTTCAAAACATTTCTCTTCCAATTGTTACTTTGTAGGATCCCTTTTTTTCCTGTCATGCCATGTGATTTATTTCCTGGTGTGCGCGCGTGTATGCCTGTGTGTGTGTGTGTGTGTGTGTGTGTGTGTGTGTGTGTGTGTGTGTGTGTGTGTGTGTGTGTGTGTGTGTTGTGTGTGTGTGTGTGTGTGTGTGTGTGTGTGTGCGTGTGTGTGTGTCTGTCTGTCTGTCTGTCTGTCTGTGTACGTGTGTGTGTGTGTGTGTGTGTGTGTGTGTGTGTGTGTGTGTGTGTGTGTGTGTAGGTGGGTAGGTGTGTGTTGTATTAATTTTATTCATGTGAAATGTGTGTACACATGCTGTTCTGTCAGCGCCTAGAACCTTTCGGAATGCGCTTTACATATGCTGTGTTAATGCATCATCAACCATATTATTATCATCATTGTTATAATCATTATCATCGTTATTATCATCTTCATTTTTACTATCAGATAGCCAAACTGTAATCCTGTTCTATAATCTCTGATCACTTCAGATCAACCAAGCTGTAATCCTGTTCTTATCGTTGCCTGCTTCCCAGTGTGTCTAGGGCGGTACATATGAGTCTCTCCAATGGAAGGTTGAGCATTACTTCATGCCAAGCTAGCTTTCCCATTCCACTCTCCCCTTTTTGGAAGTAAGTTCATGTCGTCAGTCAGCATGATAGCTTGTTGATTAAAAACTAGAAAATATACAAAGCATTCCAAAGAAAGAATGAAACACTGGCAGTTGCAACAGACCTTGAAGATGCATAAAATAAAAGTCCAGTTCTCTCTTCTCATGGAGCTACTCCTCGACTATGGAGTCAGCAGGACACTTACACAATTGATTGCAACAGCATTCTAGGAGCGAATGATTTGAAGACTGGATGTCTGCACGTCTTGATCTTTCTGTGGGATTACCTCAAGGTTCTCCTCTTTCCACGTTTTTTTTTTTATACAACGTTTACAGTAAAGGCCTTCCATACCTCAATAGAAATTGCTCAAGTGTTGACACCAGCAGATGACGTTCTGATCTACAAAACATCAAAGAATACTTAACAAAGAACGAAAGCAGTTCAGCAGCAGCAGAACACCATCGCTCAGTTGTGTCATGTATAACATGATCTTCCATCATCTCCACAAAAGCCTCATGGAATACCAATTGAATCAAGTTATGACCTACAGTAGAATGCTGACCTTAAGAACGCATATTGAGAATATTGTTTGTAAATGCAAAAAGGGCCTGTCTGCCAGAAAGCAATGACATCTAAAGGCATGGAACAGCGCCATCTCTACCGAATGTATCACGCAGTTGTACTCTGTGTGACTGATTATTGACTGGGGCTTATACCATTATTCAAAAGCAATCTTCTTAAATTCGAGAAAAAAAATGAAAATGGAGCAATGTGACCCATCCCGGGAACCACAAAGGATACACCAGTTGAAACTAGTTGATACCTGCTTGACCTTCCTTCTATGTAGGCAAGACAAACTATAACACATGATGGCATGTTTTAGAGCAGTTAACAATCTTTAAAAACTCAATATATGCAGCAGTCAATGGAACAAAAGGCACTTGTCCAGGACATGAAAAGTCACGGACACGCAGAAGACAATATACAGTTTATGTGCCAATTAGCAGAACTCAAAGAACCAAGAAATGGGAAAAATGTCCAGATCACTTCAAACACCTCTACCTAAATTGCCATCGCCCCAGAACTTCGAAGACACTGTCAAAAATGGTCAAAAGGCAAACCCAAAACAGAAATTCAGAGGCAGGTCGAAACACCTATCGTCAACAGAACATATTGTTAAATAAACCGACTGTTCTCTCTCATCAATGTAAGTCAGGCTGGGGATACACAGCGAAGCAAAATGGCCAAACTATCCAGGGAGGACAATGGTGCATGCAGTTTGATTTAACTTCGAATCTAACAATGAAGGTAGAAGCAGTGACACAAGCACTCCACTGGTTTTCATCCGCGGCATTGCAAACACCACGAACTTATAGATGCTGTTCTTCATTAAATACCATGGGAGGACTGTCACAATGGTTGAAGACCGGGCTGACCGAGTTCTCATCTAGGAGACGAAAGTGGACTTTGAAAAAGCCTTCGATTCTATTAACAAACACCTTCTTTGGATAATTTTCTTTTAAATGTTTGGCATTAAAAGA
>JADBJO010018626.1:43695-58695 GCA_016801955.1 Conus betulinus
CATTATCATCATCATCTTTTTTTCTTCTTCTTCTCTTTCTTCTCCTTTTCCTTCTCCTCCTCCTCCTCCACCTCCTCCTCCTCCTACTCCTCCTCCTTCTTCTTCTTCTGTTTCTTCTTCTTTTTCTTGTTCATCATTCATTGCCATCTGCTACTTCGTCTTCTACTTTTTTCCTGTGCTTGTTTTCTTCTTCTTCTCTTCTTCTTCTTCTTCTTCTTCTTCTTCTTCTTTGTTGTTGTTGTTTGTTGTTGTTGTGTTGTTGTCTTCTTCTTCTTCTTCTTTTCTGTGTTGTTGTTGTTGTCTTTGTTGTTGTTCTTCTTCTTCTTCTTCTTCTTCTTCTTCTTCTTCTTCTTCTCCACCTCCTCCTCCTCCTCCTCCTCCTCCTCCTCCTCCTCCTCCTCCTCCTCCTTCTTTCTTCTTCTTCTTCTTCTTCTTCTTCTTCTTCTTCTTCTTCTTCTTCTTCTTCTTCTTTTTTTCTCTATTGCTTCTTACCTTTATCCATAATCTTTTTTATTATTACTATCGTGATCATTTTTATTATTATATGATGATGATTATCATTATCATTATCATTATTACTGTGTCATTAAATTTATCATTATTCGTAGTAGTAGTAGTATAGTAGTAGTAGTATCATCGTAGTATCAATTGTTATTAATTATTGCTGTTATTATCATTGTTACATTATTATGTTATTATGACTAGTATTGTCAACTTAAACTGTGCCTTCTTTCCTTCAACCTCTACCCCTCCCAGTTCTATTCCATTCCTCCCAGTTCTATTCCATGGTTTTAATTGTTTACCCCTTAGACATAATTTTGCACCCAGATCAAGAGACAAAGGACTGTCTGTTAGTCTATTGTTTTATTGTTTCATAATCCGGCCTGAAGAAAACCCAAAAGGTCCAAAAGTGTTGTGTTTACTTTCTAATTTATTTGTTTCTTCGTTTGGCGGCCCGGTGATTCTCTTGTTGCCCACGTTGCAGTTCCCGCCTGCAGTCAATCCACTGTTAAGAATCACATCAGCCAGTCAGTGTGGATGTGTAATTGTTTATGTATTTAAGTTTCGGGTGAAAACTGAATATTTGTATCTTTGTTTGGGGGTTTGTGTCATTTCTGCATTGTGGTTATCTTTCCACCTGCAATCACTCCACTTGGAGCGCTTCACATCAACCAGTCAACGTCTCACAGTGTGGGTGTTTGATTGCATATGCTTTTTTAAAGTTTCGGTTGAAAACTATACATCTTTTTCTTTGTTTTGGGGTTTGTGTCGTTTTTTTTTTTTTTTTTTTTTTTTTTAGTTGTCTTTCCCACTGCAGTACCTGCAGTCATCCTCTTTAAACCCTCAACTTGGCTGGACATTGTTCTCATTGTCTGGATGTGTGATTGTTAAGTTTACTATTAGAGTTTTTGGGTGTGAACACTTAGAATCTATTTCATTGATTTGGATCTAATGTCGCTTTTGGTATTGTGTCCATTTTTCGTTTATTGGTTTGGTAGATGGTATCACATGACAAAAATGGTATCAAGATCAGCATCTACCCATGGTCTACAAATTATCAGCAACACATGTTTTGAGGATTTTTATAATGGAAGGTCTGCCTGCACTTCACCTGACCACAGCCATCAGTGTCGCCTGACTGTCTTCTTGCATCACAATGATTTGGCAAGTAAGGTGTTTTATCTTCTTTGTCTGTATCGACATATCATCCCATCAAAAAACCTGTAATGCTGAACGCCTTACCATAACTCATGGTCAACTGAGGATCATTGATATATGTCCCGGTGTGGAGTATCTCCTGAGTCAAAACAGCACGGATATCATATTCCTACAGGCCAATGCATCTGGCTGTGGAGAATCCTCATTACCATCCGCTGCTCTCCCAGGTGTCATATACGGGGTGTGCGGCCATGTCACTCCCTTCTGTATACTTCATGTGCAAGTACCCCAGGTAGATATGTCCGTGCTCGTATACAACGCCTATCACATGACTGTGGTGATTGCATGCACTGGAAAACTACAGTATATCTAAGAGGCGAGCCTAGGTCGTTTCTTTTAGAATGCTATCTTCACGACATGAATGACAGTTTTATTGTCTCACCTTCAAAAACAAAATGTGGATAGTACACGTCGGGAAACCTCTAATTGTAGTTACTATTGAGTCAATAAAAAGCCCTGATGTTATTGTGAAAATATTAACAGATGATTTCACATGCTTGATCACTCCATATGCGATAGGGTATGATAGAAATACAACTGCCCTATGTTGAAGATTTGAAAATAAATATGACGTACGTTATAAGCTTTCAATGGACATCTTTTAGAACATCAACGTGTCCTTGCATACAACTGAACTACTTAGACCCAAACACAGCTCTAAAGACTGAAAAAGTATGCCGTCTATATTGTCTATCACCTACCATTATCAACACTTCAAAGCTTCAAATGAGTTTCCCTGTTACATGAATGATAATGCTGGTATGATACTGTTCCTGTCTGTACTTCCTACGCATAAAGGGCCTGTGAAGCTGCCCAATGGTCTACTCAACTGTTCTGCACCATGGTATATTCTGATTTCCAACCTCACCTGCACTGTAACATGCGCCCTGAATGTCATGACGGACAGGATGAAACAGGGGACTGTCCCTTCAGTAGTGAAGATTGCAAGGGGCTGGTGGCATCACGAAACAAGTGTTTCAAATTGATCGTTGTCGATAGATACATTCCCATTGCATTTTCTTACATTGAGTGCCATGAAGTGGGTGAAAAAAAACTAGCAGATGTGAAAACCAAGAAGGAAAAGTTAGATTTCCGACGCGCACTGTCAAACTATATTAGATTTAAAGTAGCCATTGGTCTGAGGTCGGGTTGGCATTCTGCCCTTTTTCATATGGCAAATTCCGTACATGGTTTGACACCACCTTGATCTATAACATGAATCACTTCCATTTCCATGGTCATATTTTTTCAAGGGATTCTCATCATCAGTATGTTCCTTCAAGGAGTTTCCATACTTCCTTTGCCACAGAATATGGGGTTTATTTGCAGTTGCTGCATCCTGTTGATGTTATTGGGATAATGTGCGAACTGGAATTAAAGTCAAGTGGTGTCTTTCATTCACCCATAGTGTTGGTTCATGCGTGCTCCTCTGAATGTATCTGTATGCACACACGACATTTGTCTGTTTCCCCTGCATATTTTGCTACACACCGATTTCTGTTGTGCGATGCCAAGAGCGACTGTATGAAAGAGATGGAGTTAAAAACCTATACATCGTTCAACCTTAGTTGTGTGCAGCCTGACGACATGTCGTTTGATGGAGGGACCATTCACCTACACTCCATTTAGATGTGATGACGACATGACAACAGTGCATCACACTTTACTGTGTGACTTCAGACAGGATTGTCCAGATGGAGTGATGATGTCATTCTGTGAATTTTCATGTGCTGGTTTTCAGTGCTTGAACGGTCAGTGTGTGTTACTCAGTCAATGCTGCAATCAATACACAGATTGTGTGGACGATTCTGATGAAGATGGATGTTCTGATGATGCCAGCTACCATGCTCCGGTCAAAGAGGAAGACATTACACAACAGTTTTACGTAGATCTAGATGGAACAGGTTACTTCACTCAACAGCTGATGAACACTGAAGAGTTGTGTCCTCATGCTCATTACCAATGTTCCTCTGAGTGGCTGTACTGTCTACCCTATCTACACTAGATGTAATAGATTCCTTGACTGTGTTTATGGAGAGGATGAGTATGGGTGTGAGACATACAGGTGCCCTGGTTTCTACCAATGTCGGGCTTCCAGCATCTGTGTCCATGGAAATCATCTGTGTGATGGATGGGGTCAGTGCCCACAGCGTGATGATGAACTGATGTGTGACACGAGCTGCCCAGGAGGATGTCAGTGTCAAGGTCATGTTTTCCTATGTTCACAACCGTTCCTTTCTGCCACTTTCCTCTGTTGAGATACGTTAATGCAACAGGCTCAATTATGTCTCTAATGGATTTTAAGACAAATATTAATCTTATTGCTTTGATTTTATCTCAGTGTTTGATTAACAATATTTCACATGTTACACTTTTTAATCTGAAGTATCTCGATCTTGCTCAGAACAATGTTAAAATCCTCGACATGGCTGCTTTTTCCTTCAGCTACCTAATTTAAGATTTCTTGCCATAGAAAACAATCCTCTCAGCAACATAACAGGCAAAACCACAAAGCTAATTGTTTATTCACTGAGCTGGATGGACGTGTCAAAAAACACATGTCAATATTCTTGATAATGATATATCCATCTACTTTCCTCGGATGGAAGGGCTCAATACCTCGTATTGTGGTGTTGAAGCAGTTGATCAGACACGCTTGACAAATATGCCAGAAATCCGAGAACTGGATTTAAGGGGGAATATCCTTGGCAATTTTCCGCTGGATCTGTTCTTAAGATCAGATAAATTACAACGTATCTATTCATCGAACTACAATTTGCTGCAAGAATGTACTTCCTAAACACTTGGATGAAGGAAACTGCTTTGCCCCTATCATTGCACTTCCATCGTGCTCATCACTTCTGCCAAATGAATTGTACAGAGTCTTCTTTCAGCTGATTGCTGTGTCCGCTGTGGCAGGATGTGTGGCCTGCTTTCTAGTTTATTCCACAGTGAAGAACATGACTGGAGTCAGGTTTATGATGGCTATTACCCATTTGCAGTTTGCTGATATCTGTATGGGATGCCAGGTCATCGTTATTGTGCTAGCAGACCTCATATTTCGTGGGAAATACATGCAGATGGAAAAAAGCCTGGACTGACAGCGTAATGTGCAGACTGGCTGGCTTTTTTTTCTTTTGTCTAGCTCAGTGTCACCATGATTATCTGGCTCACTACTTTGTATCACGTTATTGTCTATTGTTTCTTTAATGATCTGTGCAGGTTCAACCAATGTTTAACTGCCGTAGTTTGTACAGTAGTGTGGATCATTGGCGTGCTGTTGGCATCAGTTCCATTTCTCCCTGGACTGTCACACTGGGGCCTTCAGGGTCAGTCAGGTCTGTGTCGTCTGGCTTCAGTTGATTACTATCATTCACGGCAAAGATTCACATGGTTTACAGTCATTGTGGCAATCAATTTTGTTATGTCTTTGATGATAGGAACTGGTCAATGTATCATCTTCCGGCGAACACCAAAATACAGGGTAACACTCAACCCCACACACCAGTTAGTGTACTCCTCTGTCCATGTTACAACAAAGGTGGCTGCCATAGATACTTTTTGTTGGTTCGTATTCGGAGTGACGATGATGATAGTTCTTATGGTGTTGCTGATTTTGTTAAGATTCGTGATACTATGGTTATATTCATGTTACCCTTAAACTCTGCTCTCAACCCATTACTGTACATGTGGACCGTGCACACACAAAGGCAACGTCAAGAGCAAGAAAAGAAATTGCTACAAGTGCTAAAATCACGAGCTAGAGTAGGAAAAAACACTCAGCTGTTAAGTCAATGAACACAAAAATACATGAGTAACACTTAGAGACGTGTAAAAATGTGTATCCTTGTATAGCTGAATCTGTTTGTGTGTGTTTGTGTATTTCACACATGTACAGGTATTTACGTTTTCGGTAAGCTAGTTGAAATGTGTGTGCAAGGGCGCATGTGTGTGTGTGTGTGTGTGTGTGTGTGTGTGTGTGTGTGTGTGTGTGTGTGTGTGTGTGTGTGTGTGCATGCGTGTGCACGCGTTTGTGTGTGTGTATGTGTGCGCGTATGTGTGTGTGTGTGTGTGTGTGTGTGTGTGTGTGTGTGTGTGTGTGTGTGTGTGTGTGTACGTGTCTGTGTGTGTGTGCGCGCACGCGCGCGCGTTGTGTGTGTGTGTGTGTGTGTGTGTGTGTGTGTGTGTGTGTGTGTGTGTGTGTGTGTGTGTGCCCTTCATGTGTGTGCTCGTGTGTGTGCGTGTGCAGTGTGTGTGTGTGTGTGTGTGTGTGTGTGTGTGTGTGTGTGTGTGTGTGTGTGTGTGTGTGTGTGTGTCTGTGTCTGTGCGTGTAGTGACTGCGTGAATGAATGTTCAGATGATTATTTAGGATCAAGAACAAGACCATCAAACACAATATATACGTGCACGCGCACACGCGCGCACACAAACATACACAAAACAGTAAGAACAATGACTCCTCCCCCTCACACTCACCCCACGCACACACACACACACACACACACACACACACACACACACACACACACACACCAACGCGTGCACGTATGTCCATGGACTCTCTAATTAGCATGCTGGCATCATCCCACTGATGAACACACACACACACACACACACACACACACACACACACACACACACACACTCTCTCTCTCTCTCTCTCTCTCTCTCTCTCTCACACACACACACACACACACACACACACACACACACACACACACACACACACACACACACACACACACACACACACACACTCTCTCTCTCTCTCTCTCTCTCTCTCTCTCTCTCTCTCTCTACACTCACACACACACACACACACACACACACACACACACACACACACACACACACACAGAGTCACACACAAACGCTTCCACGCTCATGTCCATGGACTGTCTAATTAATACGTTGGCATCACCCCACTGATGAAACACACCAGCGCACACACGTCTACAGTATGCGCTGGAGGCCCTGAGAGATTTAAAGTCTTATCTCAGTTGTCATGTGTTTCGCCTTTTGTGTCTGGTATTGGAAAGTCCCAGCGTGAGTTCGTCCTAATCTCTAGGAGCCTTTGCAGTGCTGGGCTTTGAGATTATTCCAATGTTTGTTTGGCTGGTGATGTTTCTCGCTCTTCCCTTAAGTCTGGATGTGCAGCCACTTCCTCTCTTGATGTTCAGGTCTGAAAGATGGTCTATGACTTTGCTGTTGTTTGCTTAAGTGATTCTTCAGACTGTTTTTTATCACATCAGATCGGCCAAGCTGTAATCCAGTTCTTATTGTTGCCTTGCCAGCCATTGTGTCTGCTTTCTCGTTTCCTTTAACTCCAGCATGTCCAGGGCAGTACATTCATATGATTCTCTCCAATGGAAAGACTGCGCATTAGTTCATTCCATGCAGGGCTCCCCATTCCACTTTTCACCTTCTGAAGTAGGTTCATGGAGTCAGTTAGTATCATGGCTTGTTGAGTTTGAAACTGGCTTGTGGATGAAAGCCAGTGGAGTGTTTGTGTCACTGCTTCCACCTCTATTGTAGACTTGAAGTTGCTAAACTGTGCGCGCCATTGTCTTCCTTGATAGTTCGACCATTTTGCTTCACTGTGTATCCCCAGCCTGACTTACCTTTGGTGATAGAACCGTCAGTATATATTATAATATGATCTTTTTGTGAATATCTGCGTTGGTTTTGCCTTCTGGCCATTCTCGACAGCGTCTTCCAAGTTCTGGAGCGATGGCAATTTGGTAGAGGTGTTTCAAGTGGTCTGGATATTTCTCCCATTCTTTGAGTTCTGCTAACTGGCACTGAAGCTGTATACCATCTTCTGTCTGTCCCATCCAGGATTGCCACGTCCCAGCCGAATGCCTTTTGTTTCCTTGACCGCCGCATGAAGTGGGTTTTGGGGATTTTCAAGTGCTCTGTAATATGCCTTCACCTGTCCTAGCTTGTGTCTTGTCTGAATTGAAGGAAGGTCGGGCAGGTATCGCATAGTGTCAGCTGCTGTGTCCTTTGTGGTTCCCAGGATCGATTTCATTGCTTCATTTTGAATTCTTTCTAATTCGAGAATGTTGCTGTTGGACAGTGTTGTAAGCCCTAATCCATAATCTAACACACTGAGTACAAGTGCATGATACAGTCGGTAGAGATAGCGCTGTTCAGTGCCTTTAGCTGCCATTGCTTTCATGGCAGATAGGCTTTTTTGCATTTAAGAACAATATTCTCAACACAGATAGGCTTTTTTGCATTTAAGAACAATATTCTCAACATGCTTTCTAACGGTTAGCATTCTGTCAAAGCCTACACGCAAATAGCGCAGGTTGCTAGTTGGTTCAACTGGTATTCCATTGAAGAAAACTGGTGAAGGTACTTGTCCTGATGTCTTGTAGAGAGTGCAGGATGTCTGGACTTTTGTAGGGTTGATGGACGATCCAGTTTCTCGACACCACTGAGCAATGTTGTTCAACTGTTGCTGAACTGCTTTCGTTCTTTCTTGATCATCCTTTGATGTTTTGTAAATCAGGCTGTCATCTGCGAATGTCAACACTCGAGCAGTGCCATTTCTGTTAGGGTTTGCCAGGCCTTAAGTGTAAACATTGTACAGAAGAGGGGAAGAGGAGAACCTTGAGGTAATCCCATAGAAAGTTTGTGAGGCTCAGATGTCTAATCTCCAAATCGTAGGATGATGGTTCGCTCACGAAGTGCCGCTGCTATCCATCGTGTAAGTGTCTTGCTGACTCTATAGTAAATCAGTAGTTCCATGAGAATCGAGAACAGGACTTTGTTGTATGTGTCCTCTAGATCTATTGCAACAGCTAATGTTTCATCTTTTCTTTGGAATCCTTCGTATACTTCATAGGCAAGAGTGGCCGTATTTCCCCATGTACTTTTACCTGTTCTGTAGCCTCCTTGATTTGATGGAAGGATGTGTCGACTTTCAAGATCTCTTGTGAGTTTTCCTGCTATGATTCGCTCCATGAGCTTTCCTGTTATATTTTGCATGGTGAGTATGTGTGGTAGCCATTTAGCCGATGCTTATCTTTTCCTGGTTTGGGTAAAGCTTTCAGGTAGTTGTGTGTCCAGTCTTTTGGGGCACAGCCTTTATCAAAACTCTTCTGGTAGAGACTGAAGAGTTGGGCTCTCTCCTCTTCTAAGAGCTGTTTGATATTTGCATATCGTACTTTATCTAGACCTGGAGCTGGTCAACGTTCAATTTTTGATCAAAGGTAACACCTACAAATATGGCTTCTTTCACGGCTGGAATAGTGAAAAAAAAATACACTGAATGTTGGTACCCAAAAGGCCTAACCCATTTCCCATCTGCCCACTGTGGGATCGTGTCCAAGCAAACTTAGAGTTGACGCTGTACGCTGGTATAGGTGGATCTAACTGCGTAGAGTGCAAAGTCATCAACAGACGGGACTCGAAACCCTGGGTTATAAAACTGACAGTCTCGTTGATTTTGGTGCTGACGAGAGAGCTCATGGATGTCTGATAGCATGGTGCCAACACGAAATTGGCCAAACTGCCGGTCAGGTCAGCCTGAAAATTTTTTGATAAAAACAGGCAGATGATCTCTAAAACCTAGTTTTTGAGGATCCATGAATATTCCGTATTACCATGTGATATCATAAGCTTCCTCTAGATCAGAAAAAAAATAGCAACTGCGTGTTGTTTGTTAAGAAGTGCGTTGTGGATGGTTGTTTCAAGATGGACTAAATGGTCAACGGTGGTATGGTATTTCTGGAACCCGCCAAAAGGTCATCAGTTTCCAGCTTCGACATCAGACGGGAGTTGACCATCTTTTCCAGCTGATGACATCTATTGCACGATAGTTTGAAGCATTGATGATTTTCTTGATTATTTTCCAGACGTTTTCTCAGATGTATTGGACGTCAGCACACCACTCATAATCCAGGGACAGTGAGGGTCACTTATCGACAAATCTGAACACTAAAGTGTATCCCTATGTTGAAGACACATCATTCAGACAACCCAAATCCAGCTTTGAAAGGACATCCTCAGGAAGCAGACCTCTGAATGAAGAATTAACACTACCCCAAAGAGAATTGTTGCCCATTGAAATCACGCAACAGCAAAAAAGGCAATGGAAGTACTCAAATCAGGCTAATCAGCTCTTGTAGACTGACAGATACAGATGATGGTACATAATTATAAAGAACACACTGTTTCTGGTTTATGCAAAGTGATTCTTGTGGTCAAGTTTGAAGAGAGGCATTGAAATCAGTAGGGCTGCACAGAAAAGATTTGCGGATGAGCAGCCAGAAAAAAAGGAAAGTGCTCTGGGTCTGGCTTTTAGTTTCCTACAGAGGTACGACAACAGGTGTCCGATTCTAGTGCTCTGGGTCTGAGGTACGACAACAGGTGTCCGATTCTAGTGCTCTGGGTCTGAGGTACGAAAACAGGTGTCCGATTCTAGTGCTCTGGGTCTGAGGTACGACAACAGGTGTCCGATTTTAGTGCTGTGGGTCTGAGGTACGACAACAGGTGTCCGATTCTAGTGCTGTGGGTCTGTGGGTCTGAGGTACGACAACAGGTGTCCGATTCTAGTGCTGTGGGTCTGAGGTACGACAACAGGTGTCCGATTTTAGTGCTGTGGGTCTGAGGTACGACAACAGGTGTCCGATTCGGACTGCACTGCTGTAGCTCCTCAAAATTGGAGAGAAAAAAAGTCCAAAATATTGCAATGGAAAATCTTTGACTCATTGTGGCAACAAAATGAAGACGGTGGACAACTCCTTCCATTTTGGTATCCTCGTTGTCGGACTGAAGAGGAAAATACTTTGTTTTCGAGAACTAATTGCATTTCCCTCGGGTCAGAAAATTGTTTCTCTCCTGAACTTCTATCCCTGTGGAGGTTCCTGGGGGGGGACACAGAGGCCCATCTACTTCTATCACCTCTAGACCTTTATTACGGATCTTTTCAATTGACTCCAGGACCTTGGGGGGGGGGGGGGGGGTGAGGGGGGGGGGGTAGTCGGTTTCTTGTTCCCATCCTTCCCAGGGGAGTGAGTCTGGGAGGATTGGAGGGGGTTTGTTTCCTAGCCGGCTCAGCAGCAGATTTTTTTCGGCTGCAGTAAAGACTGGGGACAGCGGGTCTAACGCCTCCGCTAAGGGTGCTGATCTTGCAAGGAGGAATTGGGGGTCTTCTGACAGGTTTTGTCATTCCAGAAGTTAGTTTTTCCAGCCAAGAGTTTAAAAATAAAACGCGTCCATCTAACAAGAGACTAAGAGTGTCTGGACTTTTTCCACCGCGGCTGAGTATATCATGTTCATTAAGGCTGATTGCCAAGCGCTGGTTGTTTTGCTTATTGGAAAAGAATTTTTTTTTTGCAGTCTTAACTTTATGATGGCTTGTTCAAGTGTCCATTTCGAAAAGACCCACAGGAGGAGGGATAACTGCCACCACAGTTGGCACAAAAGGCTGGTCCCTGGCAATGTCCTCCATGGACTGCTTTGCAGCACTGACCACAAATCTTCTTCCCCGAGCACCTGTCACGAACATGATCGATGTTTTTTTTACGACAGAAGAAACCTCATCGGAGATGGGATGTAGAGCTCTACTTTCACACAACAAGGTAGCTCACTTTGATGGTCCGTGGAAGACAAAGCAACACAAGGTCAGAAAAGGCGTCTTTATGGGCACGGGGTTCAACACCACCCGAACGGTTATTCCGAGAACAGCAATCACATCTTGAGGCTCTAACACCCCCTATATTTCCGCGAGTATTCAGCAATAACATTTCAGTATTCCACAAAACAAAAAGAGTACTTTTTCATAAACACTATATATTACAAATACAAAAATTATAATGTTAATGCAAAGGGTGTTTTCTACAAGGTCCTCATACAACAACACAAAATCATGTTTTGAATTCTTTGTTCATAGCATATGTCAGTAATTCAATATGTATGGACCCCCCCCCCCCCCCCCCCCCCTTTTTTTTATTTTTAATTTTTAAACACAGCATCTATACAGTGTATTGAAGGATCATCCATATTGATTGCTATCCCTCCAACAATAATCCTGAGTATGGTAGCCACTTCTTTTAAAATCATAGTAAACACATATTTAATACATGTACATATTTTTCCAGTGTATACCTACGGGTTAACTCAGTCAAAAACATTTCCAGTTTTGGTTTTATATGAGTTATCCTGCACTTATAAATAAAGAATTTTGCCCATAAAATAATTAGATCAAAAGTATCTTCAGTTAGTGTTGTATCGTCTGTGCCAAATAAAATTAATTCAACATTAAATGATAATCTTTCACAGTTACTGCACTTCTCTCTTATTTTTTTTTTCAAAATCTTTCCAAAACATCTGGGAGAATGGGCAGTACCATAAATAATGTTGCACAGTATCTCTTTCATGCAACAAAAGTTGCATTTATCATTATCAGTTACTCCATTTTTTGTAATAGGATATTTGACACTAGAATTCCATGACACAGTTTCAATTGAAACCATTTAAGTTTTATTTCTTTTATTTTATTAATTTTTTTTAAAACAGTCTCCCAATTAATATATATGGCTAATCGAGTTTCCCACTTCATAAAGGCTTTTATGTCGAATATTACATGTTTCTCTAAGAGTAAACTGTAAAAAAATCTTTGTTCCTTTATGTACTCCATATTAATTGTACTGATTTATTATTTTCATTACTACAGTTATTTTCGAAGATAATATTTCTTTTTCTGGCATATTCTTTGATTGCTTGAATGCAACCAAAGTAGTTAAGATAATTTACTGTTAGACCCCACTTTTCTGAAAATTCGTCATGTTTTAAAAACTCTCCACTTTCTTTCAAAACATCTTTCACAAGGTATACATTTTTTAGGTTCCAAGTTTTAAAAAAGAAATGACTATTATTTATTTTGAATTTGTTGTTGAAAAATATGGGTTCAGCAGACAAATCTTTGTTGTTATCTAATTCAACATTAGTGTTTAATTTATCATAAGCATTAAATACGTCTTTCCAAAACTGATTATATTTTATTTGTAAATCTCTTAGCACCATAGCAGTTTAACTGATCAATTTCTGGATATAAGCTTTTCATTAATTTCTTCCATTTTGAATTGCCTATCATCAGTTTTCTTATCCAAGACAATTTCAGACCCTGAATAAAGGCTTGTATATTTGGAATTCCAATGCCTCCATTTTCGACATTATGAACTGAAATAAATTCGTTTTATTTTATCTGTTTTTTTATCCCACACAAAATCAAAACACATTTTCTGTAATTGTTTAATATAATCATCTGGTGGATTTGGCAATAATATCCATAAGTATACTAATTTTGATAATATAAGCGATTTTAAGATGGCTACTCTTCCCAGTGGTGTACAGATCCTTCTAGACCAGATTTTAAACAAGGTTTGTACTTCGATATATTTGCTTGCTGTATTGATTTCTGTTAAAAGCGATAGGTCAGTAGTAAACCAGAGCCAAGTATTTTAAATTTAGGGGGATTCCATATCATGCGCTTATTAGCTAAGTATCTAATATTTGATTTCTTATTTTTACCTAACCATACATTGATAGTTTTTTTTTCAAAATTCAACTTTAGGCCTGAGAATTCTTCAAATTCCTCTAGAGTATTGAACAGTCTTTCGTATGACTTTTGATCTCCCTCTAACGTAAATGAGGTGTCGTCAGCAAACTGGCTTACTTTAAATTCTGTATCTGATATCTGAATTCCTTTAATTTCTTTATCTTCACGGATTTTGCATGCTAATATCTCAGCACACAGAAGAAACAAATATGGCGATATTGGGTCTCCTTGCCGGCATCCTCTGGCTACTACAAAGCTTTTTGAAATTTTTCCATTCACGATCACGTAGGACTTGATGTTAGTATAGAAGGTATGTATCCATTTAATTATATCTTTACCAAAGCCAAATGCATTCAAAACTTTTTCCATATAGTTCCAGTTAATTGAGTCAAAAGCTTTTTCGAAATCAATAGAAATCAATAGACCTGGCATGTTTTTATTTTCCAATAATGTATTAAGTCATACAAAATTCGAATGTTATCTCCAATGTATCTTCCTGATATAAATCCGGTTTGATCTTCATGGATTAATTTAGATATAACCTTTTCATCCTGTTTGCTATACACGTTGATCCAATTTTATATGTAACGTTCAGGAGTGAGATTGGTCTCCAATTTCTTAAATATTCCCTAGGTTTTTCATTTTTAGGTATGCAAATTATTATTCCCTCCTTTTGAGTTATTGACATTTCTCCCTTAATAAATCCCTCGTTTAATGACCGAACCACGAAGTCACCTAACTGTCTCCAGAAAAACTTAAAGAAATTCACTGTCATTCCATCTGTACCTCGGGCTTTTATCATTTTGCATGCTTTTTCAATGCTTCAGATGCTTCTTCTTTAGTTATGAACCCTTCCAGTTTTCAGATTCTGTTTCAGATAACTTTGGCAAACTGTGTATGTAATTTTCAATGTCTATTTCCGGGATTCTTTTTGTTTATATAAATTCTGAAAAAAAGGATTTTGTCTCCTGCAACATCTCATCTCTTTCGAATAGTGTTCGACCGTCATCTGTCACCAGTTTCAACATTCGTTTGCTTACAAAATGCCTTTTTTCTAAGGAGCAGAAATATTTATTGATTTTCTCTCCTTGAGATGCCCATCTTGCTTTGGATCTTAAAATAATACCTTCTAGTTTTGTTTTCCTAATTTCTGCTATTTGTGTTTTTTTCTCATTCAAAACTATCATGTCTTCTTCATCTATAAACGACTTTCTCTCTAGAGTTTGTATTTCTCTTTCTAGATCTTGTTCATGTTTTATTAAATCCCTCTTTTTATTTATGCTGTACGTAATAGATTTTGCTCTAATTTCCATTAACAGTGTATCTAAAAACAGTTGATCAGATATCATGAAGTGAATCTGATCAGCTGGTATTCTTTTTACATTCTCTCTTGTATAAGGCAATGCTGCATATTGTTTCTTTCATTTCTTCTATAGTATTGTTAATGAGTTCAACATAAATATGATCTTTCAACAATGAGGAGTTAAATTTCCAAAACCCTTTGATTCTTTCTTCATCTTTAAATGTTACCTCTATTGTTATTAAAGAGTGATCACTTCTATATCCAAAGAGGATATCAGCGTTACTAACATTGGTTACTAAAGTGTCAGAAACTTAAAAAAAAATCTAAACGGCTTTGTTGAAAAGGATTTGTTCGTCTCCAACTGTATCGGAGAACTTCTGGGTTCAATTCTCTCCATATATCTACT